>APFE030501137.1:0-51396 GCA_000404065.3 Pinus taeda | reverse complement strand
TTACAATTATTAATATGGGCTTTATTGACTCTTTACTTAACTATAACTATGACTCGACCCTATTACATAAATAATGGGGTTAGGGTTGGACCCTAACAGGATCTAATAAACCTTAGAGACCTGAAAGGGGTCTACTCAATCCCTTGTTCCTATGGGATTTCCTACATTTTGAAAATTGGTTGCTCCATTGATCAAATAATTATAGAGCATGTAATAGACATTAAAAACATTCCTTCTTGTTCTTCAAGTTTAGTTAAAAATGCGGAGAAATCTAAACACCATGTCTTCATTGAGGATTCCTAGGTCATCGCAAGGATTGATCAATTCCATCATATGAAGTTATGGTAGGCCATTGAGATTTGAGAAACATGCAATTAATCTTAACATGGACGATGGTTGGAAATTAGGTAAGAGTTGGATTCCTACCCTCTCTTCTTGATTGTTTCTTGATTTTTTCTTCTTCTACCATTTCATTTTTATTTTTTTATTATATATATGTGTGTGTGTGTGTGTGTGTGTGTGTGTGAATGGTTCTAATAATAAATATTTTAGTAATAGATATTAGCGCTTTTTTCGAGTTCTCTAATCTTTTACTCTCTTTATCAAATAATATTCTCTAAATTTTAATGTTCTATAATAATACATAAAATTAATAGAAGAATAATATTAATTTAATTCATTTTTTCATTTTGTTTATGTCTCATGTTTCAAATTTCTTTCATATTTTTACTTTTAACATTTACTTTCTTTAATTAATTGTTTGTGTTTTGAATTTTATATTTAAACATCTTGATAGATTGATATTTTCACCTTTGTATTGAGGATGAACTACATTAGATGGTTCGAAATGTCGATCAAAAGTTAATGATGTGATTAATCCAAAAGACAATCTCATAATCAATATGGATCACAAAAGTCTAATATCAAGCATTTTAAAAACATTTCAAGTAGTCTTACTATTTTGACGAGTCGCGTGTGTAAGTCATTCAATTTTTAATATAAAATTGATATGTGGCATGTTGGAATTATGGCACAGGTTTGGAGCTATGGCACAGGTGTTGTCCTTGATGGCAACCTTCTTTGGTAACAAATCTCAGTTCAGGCACTCAGAAAGTAGAAAAAGACATATACGCAGGTTCATCTAGACGAAGGCACGTATACACGCGGGTTATACATTACAAGAGTGCGTATATGTTGGTGATCATTCTTTTGGTCCATGGCAGTTAGATCTTGGAACTTGAACCTATGTTTTGGACCATGGCGTCTCGTCAATTGTGTCGATCCCTAGTTTTGAGTTCATGGTATTGAAATGTTATGGTTTTGGACCATGGTATTTGGGAAGGCCTAGGACTATAAAATAGGAAGGAGATCTTGTGACAAATCACCATCTGGATTATTATTGAAGATTTGAAAAAGTGCTAGAGCTGGTATATTGGATGGTGACGCAGATTTGGATCTGAAGGAAGGAGGAACCTTAGCGCAAAAGGAAGGATAAGGTCTATTCATGGGTCATAATCTTTAAGCCTAAATGGTAGTATCTCTGTATGATTTTGATCTGCTTGATGTGGTGCTTGTCTGATCTATAATCTGCTAATTAGTGATTGAATATCTGGAAGAGTGTGTTGTCCTTTATAGATCTGTACGCAGGTTCAGTAAAGCGAAGGCGCGTATACACGCAATTTAGGGGAAGTAAAGTCGCGTATACGCAGGTTGTTCCATACGCAGATGCGTATGCACGCAAGTTGCAGACTGTTGAAATTGCGTATATGCTTTAAGCTGTGATCTAGCTGTTTCTGCTTATTGCTGCTGTGTTTTGGGTTCTGTTTCTGCTGTGTGGTTTCTGGTACAGTGTTCTGTGTACAGCTGTCAGAGAAGTATCTACTTGTTTCAGATTTAGTTGGTGAAAAGGAGATTGGTTGATTCTTGATGATTGTTTGATGTTCATGGATCCAGTTTGAAAATTGATGAAATGTGGTCCCTGGAGGAAAGAGAAGGTTGTAGCCTTCTATAGGCCAGCACCTACATACTAGTATCTTGGCTAGTGCAAAAGTTAAAGGGGGTTGTTGCTCCCTTCCAGGAGAAACTGGAGAACGAGAGAGAGTTGTAGCTCTCTGCAGGTTGCAGCCTGCGTACTGGTAAAAAGACTGCACCAGTACATTGTAAAAGAAGTTTTCTAATTTAAAAGGAAGATAGAGACGAATTGCAGCAGGTGGTTTTCACCCACATTGGGTTTCCACCTTATATCTTGTGTTCTTGTGTCTGATTTTCTTTCTGCTCTATTTTACTGTCTCTGGATACTGTTATTTGATTCTGCATCACTGACTAACAATCATCATCAGAAAGATTAAGTAAAGTAAAAGCATGTTCTGTATACGCGGGTTTCCTTCTGCATAGTCGCGTACATACGCATGTTTATTAAATTGAAGTAGCGTATATCAGTTGTTTTGAAAAAGAATAATTATTATGATAATACTGATTCACCCCCCCTCTCAGTATTATTTTTAACAATAAGCATGTTCATCAGAAGAAGCTCCAAAAAATATTTCCAACAGTATATCACACTCCCAAAACTGGCTCCCGGATCATAAGATATGACCGAATGAAGGATTGACTCAAAGATCTCCCCGTCAGAAGTTCATGTATTGAATGATCCAGAGGAAGCTAGGAGATGTCAGTGGCTAGTTTGGTGGCTGGATTGTGAGAGAGAAGGAGAGAACATAGCATTTGAGGTTTATTTTTGTGTTGTTAATCCTCATCTCAACATATAGAGAGCTCATTTCTCTGCTTTGATTGAAAGAGATACCAATGAATTTGTGCAGAGGACACTATACATTGCTGATAGTGATATTGCTAGTGAGAGGTATACATATTCTGGTCTCATGGTTCTACAGAGGAATTACTTGGAGATTTTAAACACAATATATATCCCTCTCTTATGACATCATTGATGAATGAATTGATAGGCATCTAGTGGACTTTGAGGAGGAGAAGGGTATCACTATTTGGCCATGCAGATCATAGCTTCTTATAGTATCTTTGCCTATCTAATAGAAAACATCTTGAACATGGTCTTATGACAGTGGACACTCTACCATCACAAGAGATAATCCCTCAACTTGTTTCTCAGTTGACCACTCATCCTTAAAAGAAGGTCGTAAACAATTGAAGGGATCATTGATTACATTGGAAAAATGATCTCCATGCACTATAGTCTACCCTACACTTGTTGGTATCAGTGATTATGAAGAAGAGTCATCAAAAGAGCTTGAATGCATATTAGATTTTCTAGTTAAATTTCAGCCAAAACTGGTTCACGATGTGCAATTTATGATCGTCGAAGTTGGGAATATCACTGTTCTTTGGGAGGAGAAGTGGCTTAGCACATTACCAGATATTCAAACAAATGTTATGAGATGCATAACTATACTAAAAGAAGAGGTTTCCATGGTGGCCAAGAATGTTATAATTACTCTCAAGTATTATGCAATGATGGAACACTAGAAGTAAGAAATGAAGCATTTTCATCATTGGCAGTTATTTCTAAATTAGTTCGTATGAAGCCTCTTGAGAGTTCTTTGTGAAACTTGATGACCTTCGAAAAAAATCAATGAAATGATTGGGACTACTGGAGATTCTTAGATACCTAGTGTAACTCAAGTACATTACAAAATGGATCTACTTCTTCTCCTTCTGAGGGAGATGGGAAAGAAAGCCTATTTCTTAAATGCCTCAAACTACAAAAATACTGGGTCAATTTGCCAAGGCATAGTGGAAAAGGTTGAGGAAACTAAACATGCCAAGGATGTTGCTATTGAAGCTGTCAAAAACATTGAGCCTGGAGAAATGAGTTTGGAAAAGATTGAAGGAAGAATGGGGTCATTTTTTTGAGAAGATTGTGGAATATGAAGTTGTACATCCTATTAGCAAACTCCACAATTTGAAATCCTAGCTCCAAATTCCATGCACCCTGCATCCACAACAAACACAAAGTCAAACATCAAAGCCAAGCCAATCTAAGGAGGTGGCGCTGCACTTCTGGGATGTGGTGTTGTGCTTTTGGCTATGGCGATGCGGTTCTCGAAGTGTGGCACCACGCGAAAGACTCAACACACTTTCAAAGCTCCCATTTGCCTGTGTTACATTTAATTAAATCAAATAGATATTCCACCAAAGAAGCTCCTACATTTGCATTTTTTTCAATAGGCCTTCAAGATAGGCATAAAAAATTCACAACAAGACTATTAGGTGGGAATGTTCTTTTGCCCCCTCGATGTGCCCCAATGCATGCATAAATTGGAAATATGGATAGGGAAGTGAAAATTACTCATCCAAGTGACGTGTTGATCCTTTCTCAATGTTGAAACATATAGAGGAATCACAGATACATATGTTGGTATGCCTGATGAGTGGTAGAGTAATCTTCTTTCTGTTGAAGGGGAAGATGAAGTTCAACCTAAACATATGACTATGAAAAAGAGAAATCAAGAGAAAAACCTACACATAAAACATGGTTATGTATTGAAAGTTGAAACACAACATATTTCAGGAAGAAAGGAGACTTCAAAGCCAAACGGAGGTGTGCAAAAGTTAGAAGCAAAGAGACAACACAAAGGTTACTGCTGCTAGAAAAGGAAATGCAAAGACGCAATCCAAAAATTCGAAAATGTTAATTGAGGATGAGTGCTTAGAATTGAGAGATCTGCAAATCACATCCAATGAAATTAGCAGACCAAATTCCAAATATCATGAAGGTTTACTAGGGAGGTTTCCACCTGCTTCATTGAAAATGAAACAACTCTGTCTGGCCCATCCATGGAATGATTCAAAGGAGAATGTCAGAAATTTGTTCATGTTTTTTTTATTTTTATATACATTAGCTGATGTGATCAGTTTGTGCCCATTCACACTGGATGAGTTTCTTCAGGTTTTCCATGACCATGATTCAAAGCTACTTGGGTAAATTCATATTTCTCTTTTGAAACTTCTTCTAGAAGATGTTGATAGCGAACTTCAGAGCTCTGCCAATGCTGACAAACAGGTTCAATGTGATTCTTCTCCAAATGATGGGAGCTTTTTGAGATGTGGTCAGATATTTTGAGACAAGTTGTAGTGGATGATGGCTTTTATCCAAAGCGAAAGAAGGAAATGTAAATTCTTAGTAAAATTGTTGATAAGGAGGGCAGTCAAACAAGATATCATGGTTTGGTTCCTGGGACATTGAAGGCTACACTATTCTGCATCCTGTTGTAGGAAGGGGCTGATGGTTTGAAAATTCTTGAGATTGCAAAACACGTGCTTTCCCCATTAGAGGATTTTCCTCCACCTATCAATAATAAAGAGGAAAAAATTAAGGTCATAGGTGTTGGTGGGGGTGGTTCTAATGTTGTCAATAGGATGATTGAGAGTGAAATGAAAGGTGTGAAGTTCTGGATTGTTAATCAGATGTGCAGTATGATAAACTTGTCGAGAAATGGATAGATGGGGAATGTCTGCACACATAATTCTTGTTCTAAAAGGATTTCACAAAATCATTGTCATTTAACTTAGATAATGTGGAAGATTTGGAAATAACTGAGATATTTTACAAATAAAATCATCGAATGATCAAGTCAGAGATTCAAGGAAATGAAGATCATCTTTTGAAAGAGGAAAATTAGTGGTGAAAACTAAAGTGTCAAAGTTTCCAGGCACAAATCTAGCAGTAGTTGAGGAAAATCTCAGATCTTAGGGCTCAATATTAGTAGTCAAATGTTGTGGAATATGGTTCCACACATAAAGGAGCAGATACAGTGATATTAATCCACTTGGAAAACCTTCACTTAATTTGGGTTTTCCAAAACTATTTCTCATGGTTCTTGAGATAGTTTGGAGTTTTAGTTGCAAATTAATTGGTCATATTGTTTATTTTATAAAATTGTTTTAACATAGGATTTCATTTTAAAGTTTAATTTTTTATTTCCTATGTTGAGGAAATTAAAATGATTTATTAATATTATATAGATAGGATTAGTTTAAAGATGTAAGGGTTCGATTTGAGCAGTAGAGAGAGGCTGCTTGGGACTGTGTAACATTTTTTTGAATATTATTTTTAATAGAGAAGTTTATGCCCTTTATATCTGGGGTCCATCATAGTGATTTAATGTCTAGTATGTTTTTTTCTTGTAAATTCACTTACATATTTTGTTTTTCTAACTTGTTACAACATTATCTAAGAGAAGTGTTAGGAATCCATCCACACATGATGCTCCTTTCACAATGATTTTGTTGCTAAATGTAGTGGTTAGATCTGCAAAATCCATCCTCTATTAGATGCTCTGTTGAGTAACCTATTGTTTCTTTGTCTTCTAACGCTGCCATTGTAGATCCATCCCTTGATTGATGTCTGCAAGATAATGGGCTTTCTCCCCTATTCTTCCCAAATTCTCATCTTTTATCTGGATGAACATTGCACATACTTCTCCCCAAGTTTTCTTGTGGAAACTAGCCTCGAATCCATAGCCCAATGGTCCTTTCTCTTATGGCTTTCGATGCAAAAAATTTAAATCAAATCCCCATACTTCATAGTTAGCCTAAGATTCACTTATGGTAGCCACTTTTGTTGGAAAGGAGAGAGCCCTCTCTTTTTTGGCAGGGCTAGATGCCAGATCAAAATCTTGGTCTGTGGTTACCTCAGAATTACCTCTTCTCAGCCTTGAGGTTCATTTTGATTGCTAACATATTGGCGCCATTGCTGGGGACGAGGTGACAGATCTTCTCTAGGAAAGATCGCTCAAGTTGTAGATCTAGTTGTTGATGGTGGATAATGGTCAAACACATATGAAGGCAGAAACATCTGCATGGCAACTCCATTGTTTGAAATGTCAAGTTTCAAAGTATTGGTGGTGGCTGCACTGACTAAATGAAGGACTTAAATGTTTTTTCCATTTGTTCAAGGTATTCATGTATCAATTTTTCTAATCTTTGTGGTTTTCCTAATCAATTACTAAAGGATGCATATATTTTGAGTAATGGCCCTAAATTCAATGGGAAGATCTGACTTTGACTCTTGAACATATAGAAAATTTTAAAATATTTGTGAAAATTCTAAGAGTAAAAGAATAAGATGTCTTCATCAAATTGTTCTTTGATTTGTTTCAAGGAAAATGTAGAAGATGGATTGAAGGTTTTTCTATCAGATCTATTAAGTCATTTGTAGATTTTTGGTGTACCTTTCTTGAAACATGGATGGAGAGAGGAAGAATTCAAAATAGAGGTGCCCTATATTCAAGGCTTTAGAGAATGGTGATGATGAGGTAGATACAGATTTTGCTTCATCTCTTTCTTCTTATCTGAAATCCTGTCGATGTAGCCATGAAGTTAAGCTCAATTTTTTGCAAGAGTTTGTCATCAAAATTGAAGAACATCTAACTGAAATGGAGACCCAAGTACAGTCCCAATTTGTAGACTGTCAAGTACCATTCTTTTGGGGACCCTTTTCAGCAGAAGGAACAGAAGGTAAGGTTATTCCTGGATGTTTTCATTGACAGATTACAACTAGAAGCATGTGTTGAGGAGTTAGGGCCGCATACACAGTTTCGTTTCTTCAATCCTATTGCAGTGTACATGGAAATTATTTGCAGTTTGAATGATAAATCAAATTGTCTTTTACACAACCAGACAAATTTTCTGAATGTGTGGTTGTCATCATTTCCAGTTGTGTCCCAGTTCAAGCACTTCCAACTAGTATCCTTGTCACAGTTACTTGATTGGTTGATCTGAAATTACAACATTACTTGATCTACCAATTTTTCTGCAAAGTAGGGTAGATTTGGACATAAATAAGCTGCCTGAGGTAGCATTTCAGTTTTCGGTATTTGTTTATGTACAGGTTGCAGTATGTGTATGTTTTTACGTTGGTATAGGTTTTTTAGGTTTGTAGTTGTTTCTGACCATATTGCCCAATGGATGAGATACTTGGTATATGGTGTTCTTGACACTGCCAAGGAGCTCCCATCCCCAATAAGGCCAATGTTAGTTCCCTTCTTTGCAGCCTATCACCAGGGATCAAAATGCGCTCTTACTATGCCTAGATTTCAAAGATGTTTTCCACATGATATTTAGTGCAAAACATGTCATAAGCATGTTCATCAATAACAGCTCAGAAAAATATTTCCAACAGTATATCACACTCCCAAAACTAGCTCCTGGATTAGAAGATATGAACAAATAAATGATTGACTCAATGATCTCCCTCTGTAGTAGTTCATGTATTGAATGATCTAGAGGAAGCTAGGAGATGTCAATGGTTGGTTTTGTGGCTGGATTGTGATAGAGAAGGAGAAAAAATAGCATTTGAGATCTATTGTTATGCTGTTAATCCTCATCTCAACATATGGTGAGCTCGTTTCTCTTCTTTTATTGAAAGAGATACCCATGAATCTGTGCAGAGGGTACTATACATTGCTGACAGTGATATTGCTGGTGAAAGGTATACAACTACTTGCCTCATAGTTCTAGAGAAGAATTACTTGGAGATTTAAAACATAATATAGATCCCTCTCTTATGACATCATTGATGAATGAATTGATAGGCATCTAGTGGACTTTGAGGAGAAGGTTACCACTATTTGGCCATGCAGATCATAGCTTCTTATAGTATCTTTGACTATCAAATAGAACACATCTTGAACATGGTCTTATGACAGTGCCCACTCTACCATGGGAGGAGATAATCCCTCAACTATTTTCTCGGTTGAGCACCCATCCTGAAAAGAAGGTTGTAAACATGTTGAAGGGATCATTGATTACATTGGAAAAATGAACTCCATGGGCTATAGTCTACCCTACACTTGTTGTATTAGTGCTTATGATGAAGAGCCATCAGAGGAGCTTCAACGCATCTTAGATTTTCTAGTTAAAGTTCATCCAAATCTAGTTCAAGATGTGCAATTTATGATCGTACAATTTGGGAATATCATTGTTCTTTAGGAGGAGCAGTGGCTTAGCACATTACCAGACATTCAAAAAAATGTTATGATATGAATAACTATATTGAAGGAAGAGGTTTTTAGGGTGGGAAAGAATGTTACACTTACTCACAAGTATTCCGTAATGATGGCACACCAAAAGTAAGAGATGCAACATTTTCATCATTGGTAGCTATTGCTAAATTAATTGGTATGAAACCTCTTGAGAGATCCTTGGAGAAACTTTATGACATTAGGAAAAAAATCATTGAAAAGATTGGGAACACTAGAAATTCTCAGATACCTAGTACAGCATCAGGTACATTACAAAATGGATATGGTTCTTCACCTTTTGAGGGAGATGGCAAAGAAAGCCTATTTCTCAAATGCCTCAAACTGCAAAAAGACTAGGTCAATCTACCAAGGCACAACAGAAAAGGCTAGGGAACTAAGCATGGCAAGGCTACTGCTATTGAAGTTGTCGAAAACATTGAGGTTGGAGAAATGAGTTTTGAAAAAATTGAAGGAAGAATGTGGTCATTATATCGAGAAGATTGTGGCATATGAAACTGAACTTCATATTAGCAAACTCCACGATTTGAAATCTCAGCTCCAAATTCCATGCGCCCTACATCCACAACAAAAACAGAGTCAAACATCAAAACCAAGCCAATCTAAGGAGGTGGCGCTACGCTTTTGGCTATGGCATTGCGCTTCTAGAAGTGTGGTGCTGCGCGCAAGACTTAGCACACTTTCAAAGCTCCCATTTGCCTAGGTTACATTTAATTCAACCAAACATAGATTTTGCCAAAGAAGCTCCTACATCTACCTTTTACTCAACGGGCCTTCAATCTGGACATAATAAATTCACAGTAGGAAGATCAGGTGGGAAGGTTCTTTTTCCCCCTCGATGTGCCCCAATGCATGTAGAAATTGGAAATATGGATAGGGAAGTGCAAATTTCTGGTCCAAGTGACGGTGTTGATCATTTTCTCGACATTGAAACATATAGAGAAATCAGAAATACATATGTTGGTATGCCTAATAAGTGGCAGTGTCACCTTCTTTCTGTTCAAGGGGAAGATGAAGTTCAACCTAAGTATATGACTATGAAAAATAGAAATCAAGAGAAAATTAGGGTTATGTATTGAAAGATAAAGCACAACATATTTCAGGAAGAATGGAGACTTCAAGGCCAAAGGGAGGTGTGGAAAAGTCAGAAGCAAAGAGACAACACAAACGTTACCGCTGCCAAAAAAGGAAATGCAAAGAAGCAATCTAGAAATTCGGCAAAGTTAATTGAGGATGAGTGCTTATAATTGAGATATCTGTAAATTACACCCAATGAAGTTGGTATCGAAACTAATGAAACTGGTAGACGAAATTCTCAATATCATGAAGGTTTACCAGCAAGGTTTCCACCTACTTCATTGAAAATGAAACAACTTTGTCTGACCCATCAATGGAAGGATTTAAAGGAGAATGTGAGAAATATGTTCATGGCTTTTTGATTTTTATATACTTTAGCTGATGTGACCAATTTGTGCCCATTCACACTAGATGAGTTTCTTCAGGCTTTCCATGACCGTGATTCAAAGCTAATTGGGAAAATCCGTATTACCCTTCTGAAACATCTTCTAGAAGATGTTTAAAGTGAACTTTAGAGATTTGTCAGTGCTGGCAAATGGATTCAACGTGATTCTTCTCTAAATGATGGTAGCTTTCTGACATTAACTCAAGTTGTAAAATGTCACAACTTTGATGTTACAGTTTGAAAATAATTCTTGAATCCCCTTACATGGCCAAATATTTTGAGCCAAGTTGCAGTGGATGCTGGCTTTTGTCCAAACTGAAAGAAGGAAATGCAATTTCTTAGTAAAATTGTTGACAAGGAGGGCAGTCAAATAGGATACCATGGTTTGGCTCCTGAAACATTGAA
Source organism: Pinus taeda (assembly GCA_000404065.3). Classification (NCBI taxonomy): domain Eukaryota; kingdom Viridiplantae; phylum Streptophyta; class Pinopsida; order Pinales; family Pinaceae; genus Pinus; species Pinus taeda. The sequence goes on along the minus strand of APFE030501137.1, from coordinate 40,512 downwards.
GGCTGCAATATTCTGCATCCTTTCTCAGGAAGGGGCTAATGGTTTGAAAATTGCTAAGATTGTGAAACACGTGCTTTCTCCGTGAGAGGATTTTCCTCCACCTATCAATAATAACGAGGCAAAAATTAGGGTCATAAGAGTTGGTGGGGGTGGTTCTAATGCTATCAATAGGATGATCGAGAGTGAAATGAAAGGTGTGAAGTTCTGGATTGTCAATATAGATGTGTAGTATGATAAACTTGTCGAGAAAGGGATAGATGGGTAATGTCTACAGACATAACACTTCTTCTAAAAAATTTCATAAAATCATTGTCATTTAACTTAGATAATGTAGAAGATTTGAAAACAACTAACATATTTTAGGAAGAAAATCATCGAATAATCAAGTCCTAGATTCGAGGAAATGGAGATCAAATTTTGAAAGAGGAAAATTAGTGGTGAAAACTGAAGTGTCAGAGTTTCCAGGCACAAATCCAATAGTAGTTGAGGAAAATCTTAGATCTTGGGGCTCAATATCATCAATCAAAGGGTGAAATGGCAGTAGAAAGGAAAATGTTGTGGAATATGATTCCACACATAAAGGAGCAGATACAGTGATATTAATCCACTTGGAAAACCTTCACTTAAATTGGGTTTTACAAAATTATTTCTCATGGTTCTCGAGATAGTTTGGAGTTTTAGTTGCAAATTAATTGGTCATATTGTTTAGTTTATAATATTGGTTTAATATAGGATTTCATTATTAAATTTTTGTTTTTTTATTTCCTGTGTTGAGGATATTAAAATGATTTTGTAATATTATATCAATGGGATTAGCTTAAGGATGTAAGGGTTTGATTTTTGCAGTAGAGAGAGGTTGCTTGGGACTATGTAAAGTTTTTTTGAATATTATTTTTAATAGAGCAGTTTCTTCCCTTTAGATCTGGGATTCATCATGGTGATTTAATGTCCAATATTTTTTTCCTTGTAAATTTGCTTGGATATTTTTTTTCTACCTTGTTAAACATTATCTAAGAAAAGTGTTAGGAATCCATCCACGTGCAATGCTCCTTTCACAATGATTTTTTTGGTAAATTTAGTGATTACTTCTGCAGAATCCATCCTCTATTAGATTCTCTGTTGAGTAACCTAGTGTTTCTTTTCCTTCTAATGCTACCACTACAGATCGATCCCTTGATTGATGCCTGCAGGGCAACGGACTTTATCCCCTATTCTTCTCTCATTTTCATATGTTTTTTGGGTGAACATTACACTTACTTTTCCCCCATTTTTTCTGGTAGAAGCTATCCTCATATCCATAGTCCAATGGTCCTTTCTCTTGTTGTTTTCAACCCAAAAACTTTCAATTAAATCCCCGTACTTCATAGCTAACCTAAGATTCACTTATTGCAGCCACATTTTGTTGGCAAAGAGAGAGCCCTCTCTGGTCTGGCAAGGCTAGATGCCAGATCGAAAGCTTGTTCTACGATTACGTCAAATTTGCCTCTTCTCAGCCTTGAGGTTCATCCGGAGTGCTAATAGTACGATCCTTTTATAGTTAACTGAGTTTCGAAAAGGGAGCTGATGAATTAATGGACTTTGAAGGAAACAAGTTGGTGGAGCCCAGAAATGGGCTCTATGTTAAGAAGTACTTTGCATAGGCTTTGGCCAAGCACTTACTTGTTTGTATATATTTTATGTTTGTACATATCTATCTATCAGTTTTAGTGATGTCAATATTTTTGATCTGCTTATGCAGGTATTGATGGATGATTCAAAATATTTAGGGTTTGTCAATGGTGTGAGTAGGCATACCCGGAAGCTTGCTTCCATGGCTTGGGTGGTTTATTATCCATCTAGCTAGTTGATGGTTTCAAGAGGAGTATGTATCAGTCCTGCTTCGAATAACATTGCCAGATATACTATTGTTATTAATTTCCTATCCAAAGCAATATCTCTTGATATTGATTCGTTAGTTGTTTATTTAGACTCACCACTGGTGGTATCTCAACTGAATAACATTTATCATGTAGGAGATCCCTATTTGTATCGCCAATTTCTGAGAGTTCAATTGTTGCAATGATCATTTGTTTATATCACATTTGTTCACATTCCACAATCAAAAAATTTCGTAGCAAATTCTATTGCTAATCAAGCATTGGACTCACATATAAATCATTCATCAAATTAAAAAACATAAAAAAATAATTGAAGTATCATCTGTATATATGATCATTATAAAATTGCATGTATAAAGATAGAGTGTTTGTGTCCAAATAATATACAAAAATTGGACAAAATTTCCTCCAAAATTTGGGCTTATGCCCATCATCATGTCTAATCATAAGAAGATCTCATCATCTATCTAGCTCGCTTATGATGAGAAGCTAGAAAATAAGCAATGACATTGGCCACACACCAAAATATCCACACTGAGTCTTGTGGTACTCCTACCACTTGACGTTGCATCTCCTCAGGTAAGTCCTCTATGGCTATCATGGTTACTTGGTGATTTAGTCTCACTAAGTTCCTTTGAATTGCATGGAGAACTCTCTCTGTCTCAACTATAGCCCCTTTGACATCTCTTCCATGATGTCTATATCAGGGAAATCCGTTAGGTCTCACTGGACTCGCATCTGAAACATGATCAATATATTTTGTAAGTGCCTTGTCTCATAAAAATATTTTTAAGTTCATTTATATTAAAAATCCAAAAAATCTTGAGAAATTCAAAAAACGAAATTGTTACCTATGGCACCCCATGTTGTATCTACTGATAATACTAAATCTCGATCTCCCTAGAAATCCATTCTGGCATCGGGGTAGTCATTGACTGCAATGACCTATTGATCCCACCATGCGAAAAACTCATCGTCAAAATTCATCTTAGGGGCATGACCACCCGCTAGGCATTTCATCAGGTCAACCCATCTGCCCATTTGCAGATCCGTTGGGCTACCGATGGTCAATATCACCTTAGTGGTGTTGGGTTAGGACAAGAATTCTGGGCAGAGGAAATGGATATTGCATGTTACCTGATCAACCAATTACCTTCATCAACATTGGAGGATAAGACTCCACAAGAGGTATGGATTGGTAAGAAAACCTCTCTTTCACATCTGAGGGTATTTGGATGTGATGCATATATATGTATTCCAAAGGAGGAAAGAACCAAGTTGGATAGTAAATCTCAAAGGTGCATATTTATTGGGTATAAGGATGGTTTAAAAGGTTATAATCTTTGGAACCCAGAAACAAGGAAGGTTGTGTACAACCATGATGTTTTGTTTAGAGAGGTGAAAGATGTTATTAAACATGAATTTCTACCAAAGTAACCTAAGAAGATAGAGTTTGAGCTAAAGGAGGAAGAACCAGAATCTAGAGTAGAAGAGGAATCAAAAGATGAAGAGCCATAAAATCCAACTATGAGAAGATCGGTACGAGAAAGAAGGAATCCATAAAGGTATAGTCCATCTGCTTTTGCTCAAAATTTGATTTATCTATTACTGATGATGATCCCAAAATTATTTGGGAGGTAGTAGATTCAGAGGATAACCAACTATGGAAAGAGGCCATGGTTGATGAAATTGCATCTTTGGAAAAAAATGATGCTTGGGATCCGGTGGAGTTGTTAGATGGAAGGAAACCCATACATAAGAAGAGGAAGAGGACATGTCCTGTGTTCCATATGCAAGTGCAGTCGATAACCTGATGTATGCAATGGTTTATACCAAACCATATATTTCACATGCAGTGGGATTATTGAGTAGGTTTATGTAAAAACCAAGGAAGGAGCATTGCACAAAAGTGAAGTGGGTTTTTAGGTATTTGCGTGGAACTAGTGATTATGGAATGTCCTACTAAGGAAGGCCAAGATTGGAAATAATATTGGCTTTGTTTATGTAGACTGGGCTGGAGATTTGGATTAGAGAAGATCTAAAAGTAGGTATGTGTTTAACTTATTTAGAGGTGCAGTTAGTTGGATGAGTAAGAGGCAGTTTGTAGTGGCACTTTCAACTACAGAGGTAGAATACATGACAACCACTCATGCAAGCAAGGAAGCAATTTGGTGGCAGAGCTTTTATTCAATTATGAGGTTAGTACAATGAACTATAAGCATATACTGTGGCAACAAAAGTGCAATTTTATTGGAAAATAACTATGCATACCATTCAAAGACAAAGCACATTGATGTTAAGCATCACTTTGTGAGGGATATTGTTGAGGAAAAAAAGGTGTTGCTGGTAAAGGTGGACACTTTGAAGAATACTGCATATGCATTGGTAAAGTCTCTGAGCACTTAGAAGTTCTTTTGGTCTAGATAAACAATGGACTTTGTAGGACTGGACCAATGACTAAGCTCTCCTCTAGAAAGAAAACAAGTGGGAGAATGTTGGGTGTGTGTTATATTAATTCCACAACTAGACCCAGTAGTGAAGTTCGAGGGTTAGAGGGGAGGCAATGAGCCTCCCCTTCGTTGCATCATGCATGTTGGAGGAACAAGCCCCCCCTGTCGGGGGTTTGAGGGGGGCAGTAGCCACCCTCTATGGGATCTAGGACAGTGGCTCAGGGAAACTTTGTTTTGGACCCTATATTAGGTGGGTGGACCTACCTATGGTTTTGTGCATGGGTTTTTCACATGGTTATAGCAATGATGGTTTTCTGCACACGGTATTTTGTAGATCTAATCAAGGGAACTATGATTATGTTATAATCCAGGGTTAATGTATTGGGGTTTATGGATTGATCAGGATGTATATATATGTATTTTAACATTGAAATGGATATAAGGAAAATTCAATATGGTAGTCTCGTTTTTGGGATCTGAGGGAAAATCTTTGTGTATATCTATTTGATGCTTTATGCACTCGCCATTGTTTATTTTCTTTTTTTAGAATTTGTGTGCAGGTGATTTATGTATGGGGTTAAAATCAACACTTTATGTTGACTAGCTTGTGTGTTGTGTAGTTTACCAACCCCTACCAAGAAGGAAGGGCCCTCCTTCTTAGTATGGATCACTGGTTAGGAAGGTGTTGTAGCTATTTGGTTTATTTCCCTTCAGTTGTGATTCATGTATGATTTTCCTAACTATTACTATTAGTATTGTTCATGCTTTAATGGTTGTATAATTCTAAGCTATCTATTGTGTAACAACATAGGTCTTAGACCGGTCTATTTATTAGTATGAAAATTGTTTAAGTCCTGTTACAATTTGATGCTATGTTTATTTTAAATGAATGTGTGTTTTTAACATTTGTTTGAGTAGATGGTTTCCAGGAGTGTTGTTTCATTTTCAATAAGAGTGATTGTGTGATAGAGATGTTATTTTATGTATTGTGTGTTTATTTCTAAAGGTGTGAGTAAGGTTTGAGAGTCTAACATCCAAATTGATTGGACTGTTCTCAATGTTATTACAATGATTGAGTTTGATATTCATTAGCACTAGTCATCAATTCTCCTGGCATATAATTTTCACGATACCCTTGTAATAAGGAAACCTCCTCAGATTGATGATTAATGTGAGACATGGACCCATTGCTCTAAATTGAGAAGGAAAAATTGCTTTTCCCAACATTTTGGTGTCATTGTCATGGAAAGATACTAGTGGTGCATATGTGTGTCTAGTTTATCAGTATGCATTGATTGAATTGTAGTATATTTCTTCCTAATTCTTAAGTTATTTTAGGTGGTAGGACTAGAGGTAGGAACTTACGCATCCCTTCAACATACTGAAGTGGGACCATCCTTGTAAAAAAAAGGACATATTTTAGAAAACTGATGAAATTGTAGATTCTCCTTACTTGATAATTACTTATGATTTTTTTTTTTTCCTTTTATTAATTTATTATTTATTTTTCATCAAGAAATTACTAGAACATAAAATTCATAACATCAAAAGAACACAAGATATAGGCTCCAAGCCAAGGAAAATCCCACAATTGGGGAAAATCCAAATAATCTTCTTCTTATAGAATCATGTCAAAATAAGACCTCCTCCAAGCACCATGTTACCCCTCCAAAATAATTCCATAATCAAGTCAAAGATGGTCAAACTTCAAAAATTTTCTCCAAATCAAAGTTTCAACACTTTATCTCTAGCATGCAATTCATACCTACAATCCTCAACCCTAAAAATTGTACAAAAACCATAGTATACTCACACATGTAAGAAAAGCAATCCAAAAATATGAGTTTTCTTCTTCTTCCTTGGATTCCTGTTTCTTCTATATTCTTTACACTTTCTTCCTTCTTGTCTTATGCACAAATTGAACTTTCTTATGTATGTTTGAATGACGAAAAAGCCTCTATTTATAGTTATCTAGGAGAGCGAAATATGCCCCAATAGGGAAAACTTATCATTGTAGAGATGACATGGTCTTGGAGGACAAAATGAATTTACATGACCTAAAAATAATATTTTCCTTTCGCTACAAAAGGTCCAAATGGGACTTTAATATATGAAAAATATTTTTGTTGACTAAAAAATCCCTAGAAGCATGAAGAACATGTTGAACCTAGACTTGAGAATGAAACCCATGCTTGAACAATTTTTTTTTTCTTTTTTCTTTTAATACAAGTGCAAAGATAATTATGAATACCGAACCTATTTACTTTTCCAACACTCCCTATTAACTAGGTTGGTAGTCATAATGAATCAATAGGTCTATCTCAAGTTGAAACATTCTCATAAGAAGAAATCTAGATTGATAATCATCAATGATGATAGTATCATGATAACCAATATTGTCACATCACCAAGGCCTTAACAAGTACACTCTATCTCTACACAAGATCAAAGCACAAGTTCGGGTTTTTTCTTCTCGAAGGTATACAAAAAGAAATAACTTTAGACTATGGATGAAAAATAACCCTAACAATAAAGATGGTTGTAAAGCAATGTGGTTCTGTAGTAAATGATAGAAACAAAACCTTCCAAAACCCTGATATAAGAAATGGAAATAGTTAAAAAAATAAAATGGAATAAGAAAATAAGTGAAAGTAACTCCAGTAATCCAATGGAAACCAGATATATAAAAAATATATTTTATTAAACAATGCCTGTGAAGGGAACAAATAATATTACGAGTCCCCCTCTATGGAATGGTTTCTTGGTTATCCTCAATGTCTTCAACTTTTTGTAGGGTCTCTCTCCTCTATAATGTGTAAAACCCAACAAACAAAATGTTTGAGCTCAATGAGAACTCAAATAAAAAAAGAAAATGGTGTGCGACAATAATAATAATCAAGGTTACAATAGTGAGTGCAACAATGAAAATGATCAAAAGTGAATAATGGATGTAAAACCCTCCAATTTATAGTAAAATATTAAGTTATCCTAAAATAATGGGCAATAATAAAATATTATTAACCAAATCCTAGAATTAACCATTTGGAATATTTTATTATATTTAGTTGGAGGGAAAAAGTATTTAAATTGGTTAAATACTTTTATTTAGAAATAATAAATAAATAAATGATTTATTTACCATCCCAAGGAATATGGTTAAGAAATAGTAAATAGATAATGATTTATTTAAGTATTCCTAGGGGATTTAGCCAACCTCAACAAGGAATAATAACTAATTAGTGATTAATTAATTATTCCTAGAGAAAAATAAGATAATTAATGATTTATCTATTTATTTCTCATAATTGGGTGAAATATGACAAGGAATATTAGCTAAACAATGGTTTAATTAATTATTCCTAGAATATAATTAAATAAATAGTGATTTATTTAATTATTCTTCATGGGTTTAATCAGAAATGACTTAACAAATGTGGTTTATTAAGTAATTTCTTATAGTGAAAGAAATTTTACTATGGTAAAATTGGCCCTACATGGTGTACTTCGATCCATCTAGTAAACTATGGCCAGATGATCAATTTTTGGTGATAACAGTGCAATGTTGGGAGGAATTCCATGGGACACCACACTACCTCTCTGAGGTACATATTGCACTTATGGTACCTGGAGTATGTCCTCCATGTATAATTTCATGTAGATTCACAAGCTCATGTAATTTACTAAAGAATAGGACACGAATCTACTTCTATTTTCAACCAGTTGAAGCCAATCGATCGGTGAAAACAATATGAACAAGAAGAAGATAAATCAATGTCACATAACATAAGATGTAATTGGGGAAATCCATTGATTAAAACCCTACTATCTATATTGCATATATCAGAAATATTAGTGAAGATACAAATCTTGTTCCCACTACAACAATTCTGCACAAGTATGCTCAACTCTCTCAACTCACAAGCAAGCTGTTGGCCAACACATATATAATTCTACATCTTTCCAAGCCCCTATTTCCTTGCACAATTCCTAGGAAATAGTTCCTTATCTGATTCCAGGCATGATCTATACAACTCAATAAATCATACAAATGATACTATACTATCCCTACACTCTAGTATCAATTGGATCTTTATCAGAATCGACATGCATGAGTTTTAGATGAGAGAATCTTTAGTTAACTAGAGTGACACTTGTGGATGCACTAGTACACTACCTGGTTATTAACTCTGTATTAGTTCCGCAAATAATATGGAACTAATTTAACTAAACATAACTTAGTAAACTGAGTTATCTAATTACAACTCATAACTAAAATCATCATGGATGCCTAAAACTTAGGGAAAACATATACATGACTTCCAACTCGAAATTCCTAAGTTAACTAAGTCAACTTAACGTAGTTAACTATTACAAGTTTCTATGAGAAAGGAATTGCAATTCTAATTCACAATTTAATTCAAGGACAAATTAAATTAGAATTTCTAGATTCTATTTTTAACATTTCTTGTTGCTTTTTTCAACACTCCCTCTCAACAAGAAATGAATTCAAGTCGATCCCAATGCTGAACCTTTGGAATGTTTTACATGCAAGAATTCTCTTTACTGTCATTTCTACAACAACTCCAAAAAGAAAAAGCATCCAACCTAAATTAGTATGATGCCTCTATCATCAAAGTCTCTAACTATTATTGCCTCTGTCGACTGAAAATTTTGCGCTTCAGCTGACTCTACCTTTCTGCACTATTGTCAACCCTTCTCTACACTCTTTAGTGTCTGAAAACTCTAGCCTCTATCACTCTGATCTCTAACTGCATCAATCATCACTGATTCATCTCATTAATTTTTTAATTTGGGCTCTCCTAGCAAGGTATGATCCATGAGATAAAACCTCTAAATGGACCCTACCCAATTTCAGCTCTCTTGGGACTAGCACTTCACATCGCCCAACCTCACACCTAGAGGTATGGTTGCATATGATCCCTCAGACCTCTTGGATTGAAATTTAAAACTACTAGAGGTCTTTGCATGAGTTGATGCCTCCGCTCAGTCTCCTCTCATATTCTCTAGTTGTGGGTGCTCCATAACTTCCTGAAGCTGCTTCTAACACTTCTTCTAGGGATGCATGTTGAGTGGTAATTTACTCTCCCTCTCAACCACCAAGTCCGTAGCCTTTTCCTTTCTCCTTAAGGCTCGATATAGGTTGTTGGCTAGCACACCAATTTGTTTCATTTGTTCCGCCGTCACAAATATATATATATATATATATATATATATATATATATATATATATATATAATATATATATATATATATCTATATATATATATAGATATATATATATATATAGATATATAGATATATATATATATATATATATATATTAAATGAGCAATACCTCCTTCATCCGACCTCTGATTCGGCCGATTTTTTTTTGAATTTGGGTTTCTTTTCACAAGGAATCCATATCTTCTATTTGTTTCTATTAACTGGATGAAATATGACAAGTAATATTAGTTCAACAATGGTTTAATTAATTATTCCTAGAAGATAATTAAATAAATAGTGATTTATTTAATTATTCTTCATGTGTTTAATCAGAAATGACTTAAAAAATGTGGTTTATTAAGTAATTTCTTACAGTGAAAGAAATTTTACTTTGGTAAAATTGGCCCTACATGGTGTACTTCAATCCATCTAGTAAATTATGGCTATATGATCAATTTTTGGTGATAACAGTGCAACGATGGGAGGAATTCCATGGGACACTGCATCGCCTCTCTGTGGTACATATTGTACTTATGGTACTTGGAGTATGTCCTCCATGTAGAATTTCATGTAGATTCACAAGCTCATGCAATTTACTAAAGCATAGGACAAGAATCTACTTCTACTTTGAACTAGTTGAAGCTAATCAATCGATGAAAACAATATGAAGAAGAAGAAGATAAATAAATGGCACATAACACAAGATGTATTCGGGGAAATCCATTGATTAAAACCTTGTTATCTATATTGCATATATCAGAAATATGAGTGAATAATTGGGTGAAATATGACAAGTAATATTAGCTAAACGGTGGTTTAATTAGTTATTCCTAGAAGATAATCAGGTAAATAGTGATTTATTTAATTATTCTTCATGGGTTTAATCGGAAATGACTTAACAAATCTAGTTTATTAAGTAATTTCTTACAATGAAAGAAATTTTACTATGGTAAAATTGGCCCTACATGGTGTAATTCGATCCATCTAGTAAATTATGGCTAGATGATATATTTTTGGTGATAATAGTGCAATGTTGGGAGGAATTCCATGGGACACCACACCACCTCTCCAAGTTACATATTGCATTTATGGTGCCAATTTATCAATGAAAACAATAAGAACAAGAAGAAGATAAATCAATGGCACATAACACAAGATGTATTTAGGAAAATCCATTGATTAAAACCTTGCTATGCGTATTGCATATATCTGAAATATGAGTGAAGATATAAAGCTTTTTCTCAATAGAACAATTCCACACAACTATGCTCAACTCTCTCAACTCACAAGCAAGCTCTTGGCCAACACATATATAATTCTACATCTTTCCAAGCTCCTATTTCCTTGTGAAATTCCTAGGATAAATAACCTGTATTTAAAGAGAATTAATTCTTCCAAAACTATGCAATCCAAGCATAGGTCCTTCTCTGATTCTAGGCGTGATCTATACAACTCAGTAAATCATACAACTGATAGTATACTATCCCTACACTCTAGTATAAATTGGGTCTTTGTCAAAATTGACATGCATCAGTTTCAAATGAAGGAATCTTCAGTTAACTAGAGTGACAGTTGTGGATGCACTAGTACACTACTTGGTTGTTAACTCTCTATTAGTTACACAAACAATTTCGAACTAATTTAACTGAACATAACCTATTAAATTGAGTTATCTAATTACAACTCATAATTAAACTCATCATGGACCCCTAAAACTTAGGGTAAACATATACATGACTTCCAACTCGAAATTCCTAAGTTAACTATGTCAGCTTAACTTAGTTAACTATTACAAGTTTCTATGAGAAACGAATTACAATTCTAATTCACAATTTAATTCAAGGACAAATTAAACTGGAATTTCTAGATTCTATTTTTAACATTTCTTGTTGCTTTTCTCAACGCTCCCTCTCAACAAGAAAGGAGTTCAACTCGATCCCAATCCTAAGCCTTTGGAATGTTTTACATCTGAAAATTCTCTCTACTCTTGTTTCTACAACAACTCCAGAAATAAAAAGCATCCAACCCGATTCAGTATGATGCCTCTATCATCAAAGTCTCTGAGTGTTATTGCCTCTTTTACTGACTTTGTATTTTTTCACTATTGTCAACTCTTGTCTGCACTCTTTAGTATCTAACTACTCTAGCCTTTATCACTCTGATCTATGACTACATCAATCATCACCGATTCATCTCGTTGCTCTTTTGCTTTGGGCTCTCCTAGCAAGGTATGATCCATGAGATAAAACCTCTCAATGGACCCTACCCAATTTCAGCTCTCTTGGGACTAGCACGTCACATCATCCCACCTCACACCTATAGGTATGGCTGCATGTAATACCTCAGAACACTTGGATTGAAATTTACCACTACTAGAGGTCTCTATATGAGTGGATGCCTCCACTCAGTTTCCTCTCATCTTCTCTAGTTGTGGGTGCTCCATAACTTCCTGAAGCTACTTTTGACACTTCTTTTAGGGATGCATGTTGAGTGGTAATTTACTCTCCCTCTCAACCACCAAGTCTCTAACCTTTTCCTTCACCTTAAGTCTCTACATGCATCTTTTACCTCAAGTTCATATAGGTCCTTGGTTAGCATAGCAATTTGTTTCATTTGTTCTGCCATCATGGAATTTTCTGAAAAAAAAAACATTGATTTTAAATGAGTGATATCTCCTTCATCCGACCTGCAATTCGCCTGTTTTTTTTTTTAATTTGGGTATTTTTTCACATGGAATCCATATCTTCTATTTGTTTCTAAAAATTTTGAACAAAAAATATCAGATCTACTCTATAAATGTGTGACCCAAAAACAAATCCTGCTTCTATACCATGTAGAAAATTTCTGCAAATCTAGCTTTGATACCATGTAGAATTTCCTACAGATTCACAAGCTCGTGCAATTTACTAAAGAAAAGGACTAGACTACTTCATATTGAATGTCCATTACACAACCCACTTGATATTGAATGTCCACTGCTTCATTATCTTTAATATTTTCACAAATTTTACCACAAATGAACCAACTATTGCACTCATTGTACATAGAGCATCTTCAAGTAACCTCATATATGAGTTTATACAGTTTGGCCATGTTTATGGCTTCCTTGTACCTCAAAAATGTAATAGAAACCCTCATCAAAAGACCCTCTTTCTACACAATTTCCATAGAGAAATGCGACCTTGTTTCGGAAGTCCTACTAGGAAACTTAGCCTAAAACAAAGCCCCTTCCTTTAGTCTGCAATTACACAAAATTATCATCCCTTCTTAACTCGGAGAATCCTCCTTCTTTTGCACAAAACCAACCCTATAGATCTCGAAAAATTTCCTTCTAATAATGTCCAAATTTGTCTCATATTTGCTACCTTACCATAGATCCTTTTTATGCCTTGTCTTTCTTTCAAACTTTGGCCATATTGTAGGAGAAAGTCCTCCATGAGCATGACTAGATTTCAGAATACTGAACCCTACTTGGTCGTTGAGAAATTGATCCTTCTTGGCTAAAATATTCTAGAAAAGTTGCATCAGAATGGATCTTATCACGACTTCCTTAGTATACTATCTTGGCCTTCAAGTTCAACCATCACGTGGACTCCATCTCAACTCCTCTCTTACATCTTCTTAGCCACCTTGAGAGTCTTAGAAAGAACTCGTATTATTGTCAAATCTTAGAGGAGATGACACACATCATTGGTTTATGTATATTAATGTTATTTCAAAGAAGGTAACCAACAAATCAAGGTTTCATCTATCAAGATTCATTGTCATCCATTGAGGTTAGATTTCTTGCATTATATCAAAGAATTTTAACTTATATTGCTATCATACTATTCCTTCAAGAGAAAAACACATATCACCATTTAATATTCACATCATACCATAAGAATTAATTCTCATCACTAAACCTTGGAGAAACTTGGATCACAAACTGGCATTGCAGTCCCCAGTCATATATTGGAGGAGGTGACCTAAAAACGTTTGCATTATTTTAGTGTGATGGAGGAATGTTTCCATAGAAATATATGAATCAAAATATAACATATCCCAACCTTATATATGTGTATCAAGGTGTTTTTCTCAAATATTTGTATGGTACAACAACTACATATAGTATATATTTTATAGTTGTTGGGGAGAAAAGACCACATTTCTTTGTATGGATTCTTTAGTGAATAGTTAAAACTTTGGAGACAGTCTTGAATTAGCCATTACATACAAGCCAATAAAGTGTATTATTCTAACATGGTTGTGGTACCATGTTGGAAAATCAATGAAATTGTAGATTCTCATTGACAAATACTTTTGAAATTTGTTGGCCTATTGATGTTGTGACCAACACCCTCCAAACTTTTTCCCATTTTTGAATTTTGTAGCCTACTGAGGATCTTATGGTCTATATTCTTATGGTTACTCCATGCTATTTTGATGTTTTATAAAGTGTTTTGGTCTTATTCCTAGTTTTAAATTGTGAAGTCACTTGCACAGACATGCTCAATATTCGTTGAGTCCATAAGTACACTTCCTTTATGCAATCTTAAATAGGCACAACATCATCCCTCAATATAGTTCCTATATTATTTTCAACACATGATGAGCCTCATAAATGGGTAGTCATATGGGCTCATTTCACCTCCTAACCTAGCCAAATCAACCATTCTCTTAGCTTATTATATGATTTTCTGATTATATTTATGCTTATAGAGTGAGTTGAGTTAGTTATGATGCCATGTGGTCTAACATGTATTTAATGCAGATTATTCACGGATTTTGAGGTCAAATTCAAGGATCCAGTGGTAAAATGGAAGTAAGAGCTCGAAGTATATAGAGGAGAGGACTTATAGGAGGGAATCCCCTTCATTTATAACTCCTCACATCAAGTTTCCTTTCATTCATCTCGGAGTACAAGCAGCGAAATCATGCACTAGAAGGCAGCCGAGCAAGTGGAGGATGACTGATAGTTATCTCGAGTTTTGGGATCCAAGCCTCCCTAATTTTAAGGAATTTGTTGGTAGATTTAGATTTATAAGTAGAGAGGCCTAGGGCATCACTAGGGTAAGATTTTTTCTTATGTAAACTCTACTCAAATTTGGAGCTTATTATTTTGTGACAGTTTTATGTAATCTTGTTATTGCTTTGATAATGAAGATGGAATACTTTTTGAGCTGGCACTGAGTTACCTCAGTGGGTTGAAGCTCTTGGGTTAGGGTCAAATCCAAGTAGCCAAGCTTCTCTTTACTTGTATTTGTATGCTTTACTTTAGTTTCTAGATTAATTTGTTGTTAGATGTATTTTTCTTTTATGGTTAAGAATAGGTTTATTTTGATGATTTAGTAATTTGCCTCCATTTGTGCTTTTTGTAGTAGGTTAAGCAGCGATCAGAAAAAATTCAAAAGGCTATAAATAATGCCTTTGCCTATATTCCTCCCTTTGGGACCATGATTTGAGGCAAAGACTCTCTTGCTACCCCAAAAACACAGGTTTTCTTCATTCATAGGACTTCTAGTGTTCGCAGCTCAGTAGTAGTTTAATAGTCCAATTTTTCTTTGCTTTAGATATCCTTCATCATGCTCTCTTCGTGATTTACAATATTCCTCTTTCATGTTTTCATTTCTTTCATCATTTCCCAACATTTCCTTCCATTTATCGTAGTTTAGGCCATTTTAATGCAAAACTCTGTTTTCCTAGATGCACTCAATTCATTTGTTGCTTGATTTTCTTGGTTAACTACTAGTTTCTATCGAGTATATCTCTTCCAGCAGTAGACCAGATTACCATCAATCACACCCTCCAACTGATCCATGCCCTATAGGTCTCCCGAGCCTCACCTAAATTCTGCTCTAGTTTCATGCATCTTCATAGAACTTTTCCCTCTCTCCTTGAGCAAACCCAATCATCTTTCTCTCTCCTAGTGATTCATGGTAGATTTTAGGTACCCTAACACCTCATTCCAACATTCATCCACATTTTCCACCAACTCTCACACCATCAAAATGGTGAAAATTTCTCTCGGCCTCCTTCTATAGGACTCTTGTAGTTTCCCTGTTTTCCTCGTGTAGTTTCCCTGTGTCCTCTTGTAGTTTTTCCTGTAGGCTTTCTTATGAAGGCCCAGTTTGGGAAAATCCTCTAGAAGGCCACCTAAGACCTCCTAGGACCTATCCACACCATCGTACATCCTCACAAGCTCCAAAACCGCACTTTAATGCCACCTGTTCACTGCCACACTCACACACAATAAATTAGATGCATGTCAAATTCACATAAAAACACATAAAAATCCAAAAATATGTTTTTTGCTTATTTACTTCCAAAAAAAGCATGGTTAGATGTTGTTTAATTCCTTGAGTAGGTAATGGCATTTCTTTCATGGTTCTCATAGTGCTTTTGGCAAAAGTAGAGTAAGCTTGTTAATTACAGTTTACTACTTTTTGCTTTATATTCTAGTCTTTCTCCTTTCTATAATTAGAATAGCATCTATAGAGTAATATTTCTTTTCTTTCATCATACATATAGCTTCTTCTAAAATCTATAGAAGTTGGCTTGAGCTCCTAGTGATCTTATGCCAGCTGACCAAATGACAACCTGCAGTGAGAACTAGTAATTGTGCATATAGTACCAACGCTCCCAAGTTTGTTATGAACTACCAGGTTGATAAAAGTAAAGTTGGCAGCCCAGGAGTTGTAGCATTCTTGCTACAATACTAGTGCTCACTACTTTTTTGGTGCAGTTGCTGAGGAAACGTCAAAGTATTATGTGATTACTGCTTTCTTCTATTTCCTATTGCAACATTCTGCTAATAGTTTATTTTAGGAAAATTAGACTAGTCATTTCTTTTCTTTCAAGTTCTGCATTTCCTTGCTTTCCTTTTCAATTCTATAAATTACATTTCGACAAAAGTAGACTATTCATTTCCTTTCTTTCTATTCTACATTTCCTTGCTTTCCTTTTCAATTCTGCAAATTTCCATTCAACGAGTTCATTTCATCTAGTTGTAGTTTGTTTTGTTCAATCACAATTCCAGTTTGCGTAGGTACTATCAGTGTGGGGAAAAAGAAACAAAAAACCAACCATAAAGATTTCCTTTCATGCCTCGTAGGAATAGAGATAACTTAGGGAACTTTTTTCCCAACACCCCCACTGCTTCACACAGCCAACCTTCTCTCTTCTTCGGTGACTATGATCATGAAGAACCCTCAGGTGAACAATCAAACATATTTGAAGAACCTATAGGGGAAGAAGAAGAAGAAAACATTCCTCCTGAGCCAATGGATAAAAACAAAAATTCTAGGGGAAATGGAGAGAGAATAGAGGGTACTTTTCCCATTCAGGAGACCAATGGGGACACCAAAATGAAAAATATAAGTCTTTCAGCCCTACCTCACTTCCATGTCCTGACTACAGAAGATCCTAACACCTTCTTGTTTGAGTTTGTTGTCATCTGTCAAACTTATGACTATCCATAAGATGAGAAAAAGTTAAAACTGTTCCCTTCTACTCTCAAGGACGCAACACTACGTTTGTTCATGGGATTACCTGGCAATAGCATAACAACTTGGGCTCCGATGTAGCAGGCCTTTAACAACAAGTATCGAGACTATTGTAGGACAAAAGATATTAAAGAAGAAATCTTCTGAATGACCATGGGAAGTGATGAGTCCCTAGAAGACTATGAAGAGAGGTTTTAGCTTAATTACAAAAGGCTAGGGTGTACACTTGACCCTGAGTCTCTGAAGTTGGTTCTGCTTAGGAGAATTCGGGAAGACCTTCTAGACACCCTCCATCTACTGGCCGGGGGAGACATCTACCAACTATCATGGAGGACATAAAGGCTCTTTTTAGAAACCATTCTAAAGAAGCCAGAAAGAAAGGTAGGGGGAGTCAACCCATAGCTAATGCCTCTTCTTCCAATTCATCCATTAAAGGTGAAATTCGAAATGTGCTCGAAGACTTCAAGAGTGAGATGTTGCAGACTTTTGCCATGCGAATGGATATCTTACATTTGAAAAGAAAACAAGAGGAAACAGAGAGGGATTTGGCCATTTTTTGCCACAGATGAACTAGGAGGCATCCTAGGAATGAATTCCCATTGAAATCTATAGATGTTTGTTCAATCTGTGAAGAAAATCATTCTACAGAGAAGTGCCCTTCCTTGCCCAGACTTAAAGTTGTATACCAAGGGGCTGAAGGAGTCACTGAATAGATCTATTACATAAAACAAAGGAGGTTGCATGGACCTAGACCATACTAGTGGGGAAGCAAGGGACATCTTAGGCATACTACAACCCCAACCAGGTCACCTCCATACCTTCTTGGGGCCCCCTACTCATCCTTCCTGGTTGGCACCTCGTCCTTGGTGCTTCGCATCTCAATATGATGCCCAACCAGCCAGAACCTCAGTGGAATGCACCTCATCAGGGGTGGAGGCACCAATACAACTCTCTTCTCACTCTTCTACCTCCACCACCTGCCCAACCACAACCGTTACCTTATGCTCCACAAACGAAACCCTAAATTCCTATCCAACCAAATTTGAACCTGAACAACAGACAGGCTAAACAAATGTATAGTGGGGAACCCTCATGCCAACTTATGTTGTGGAGATTCAAGAAATCAACTTGCGATCTAGGAAAGTTCTCCTAGATACCCAACCTCCAACCAGGGAGGTTGTCGAATATAAAGAGGAAATTGAACCTAAATAAAATCCACCCTTTCTTGAGAGACTATCCATGACAATCCAGCTACCCCAAAAGAGACTAAACTCCTAGGAGAATTGAAACACTTATGTGTGAGGATACCACTTCTCCAAGCCTTAAAATATGTGCCTATCTACAATAGGGTGATTAAATAGAATTGCTTTGGTCATCCAAGAAGGTGCAAGAGAGATTCCCTGACCATCAATGTCATAGGAAAACTGTCTGACCTGATGTTGGGGTAGACAATCTGTCCAAAATATCTGGGCCCTGGAAGCCCAGTAGTTGATGTCCACATTAATGGCACAATGATCCCACATACCTTGATTGATCTAGGAGTTGCCATTAATGTGATGAAAAAGGACACAATGCTCAAACTTAACCTCCAAGGCTCCTTGAGGAAGACCACGACATTGATGTAGCTAGCATACCTCTCCACTGTGACCCTTGAGGGGATTGTGGAAGATGTGATGGCCTCCGTTGATTCTTGTGAGTAACCTGCTGATTTCTTGGTTCTCGAGCCAAAGGCAAAGCTCATTGGGTATCCTCTCATTTTGGGAAGACCGTGATTAGCTACAACTGATGCCTACATCAGCTGCCAAGTTGGGAACATGACCATAACAAATGAGCACATGTCCAAGAATTTAACCTTATATCCTCCTACCCAATCCTTGCTAGATGAGGATGAAGTTTATTTTGCACTGCTTTGTGCATTAGAACTTGTCACGAGGGGAAAACTGAAAGATGAGAATGATATGATTGAAAATTTGATTCAGAATCCATCTCCCAGTGCATCACCATTATAAGGCATAGTAAGAGAAACACAAAGAAACCCCTCTACTAATCTCTGTGTGGCCAACCCTACTTCTTTTCATGTCAAAAATATAAAGTTCAGCCCAGAAAGAACATTGAAAATCAATCCATCCCTATCTACTTCCCAAGAGAAGGAGCTATGCAGCCTACTGAGAAAACATCTAGATGCCTTCGCCTGGAGTTATAAGGATATGAAGGGAGTGAACCCTTCAGTATGCACTCATCATACATACATCAATGAAGATTGCAAACTAGTTAGGCACCCTCAAAGGATGATGAACCCAACACTTAAAGATATTATTAAGGAACAACTGCAGAAATTGCTTGATATAGGATTCATCTATCCCATTTCTGACAGTGACTGCATCTCTCCTTTGGTGCTATTGCCAAAGAAAAATGGTAAGTGGAGAATCTATGTCAACTATCAGGAATTGAACAAAGCCATTAAATAGGACCATTTTCCTTTACCTTTCATAGATCAAGTGTTAGACAGTTTGGCAAGGAAAAGGTTTTTCTCTTTCCTAGATGGGTTTAGTGGGTACAATCAGGTTCAAATTAGCCTAGAAGACCAAGATAGGACCACTTTCACTTGTCCTTGGGGTACCTTTGCATACTAGGTCCTTCCTTTTGGTTTGTGCAATGCTCCAACCACTTTCCAAAGAGCGGTATTAAGTATATTTTCTGAACTGGTTCATGATGCAGTAGAAATATACATGGATGATTTTACTCCTTATGGATCTGACTTTCAAGAAGCTTTATCTAACCTATGGAAGTTATAGATAATCGCATGGAGATGAACTTGTCCCTCGGCCCAGAAAATGTGAATTATTGATGATTGAAGGGACTGTGGTAGGTCATGCGATTTCTCGACAAGGACTGCAAGTGTACCCCAACAAAATTGCCATCATCCAAAGGGTCCCACCTCCTAGAAAGGTGAGAGATTCAGAAGTTTCCTAGGCTTAGCCAAATATTACAAGAGATTCATTAAACACTTTAGCATGGTAGCCTCTCCTTTGTTTTTCCTCTTAGGCAAAGATGTTGAGTTTATATGGTCGGAAAACTGTCAAGAAGCCCTAGATACCTTGAAGAGCAAGCTAGTGACTACCCCAATTCTCAGAGGCCCAACTGGGCCCTACCCTTTCACATTCACATAGATTCCTTGAAAAAAGTAATAGGATCAACCTTAGGACAAATTGATGAAAATTTACCTTATGCCATACAATTTATAAGCAAAAACTTGTCAAAGGTAGAGTTAAACTATACAGTGACCAAGAAGGAACTCCTAGCTATCGTGCATTCCTTAAACAAATTCAGACATTATATCACAAGCTATCAAACCTTTGTACACACTGATCATGCTGCAATTAGATATTTAATGAACAAACCAGATGTAAATACTCACATTATTATATAGTTTTTTTTACTGCAACAGAATGATTAGACCATTCTTGATAAGCCCGGTAAAGAGAATGTTGTTGTTGACTTTTTGTCTAGAGTAAATTTTCCTATAGGTGAAGAAGGAAAGGTGGATGACCAAATGCCATATGAACATCTGTTTGCTATATCAGTACTCTCTCCATGGTTTGCTGATATAGAAAAGTACTTGGTTTCAACATAGTTCCCACCACACCTATCCTCAAAAGAGAAGAGAAGGATAGTAAGGAAAAACATCCCTTTCACCTATATTGGAGCAAATCTCTTCAAAATTGACCCAAATCAGATCTTCAGAAGATGTATCAGGGAGGAGGAAGTCTTTGACATCCTCCAGACTTGTCATGATGGGCCTTGTGGAGGTCATTTTGTAGCAAAAAGAACCGCCTTCAAGATATTGCAAGCAAGCTACTACTGGCCCACTCTTCATCAGAATGTGAGGAGATACACAAGCTAGTGTGATCGGTGTTAGAGGATAGGGAAACCCACTCCAAAAGATGAAATGCCCATGCAAACTCATGTGACCTTTGAGCCATTTGAGAAGTGGAGCACAGAATTTGTGCGGCCTATCAACCCCCCTTCAAAGTAGAAGTAGTACATCATTGTGTGCACTAACTACTTGACAAAGTGGGCAGAGACAAAAGCAATCAAACTAGCAATAGAAGAAAAAGTAGTTGAGTTTTTTAGAGAAAACATATTCTACAAGTTCGGGTATCTGAGAGAGTTGCTCACAGACCAAGGCAATTAGTTCACTTCCAGCCTGATTGAAGACCTCCTCACACATCATAAGGTCAAGCATAGGACTTCCACCCATTACCATCCATAAGCCAATGGGTAACTGGAGGTTAATAACAGAGCATTGGAAGGGATCCTAACAAAGGTAGTGAGTAGCAATAGAAAAGATTGGGAAAATAGATTAGTTGAGGCCACTTTGGCCTACAACACAATATGGAAGACCACCAACGGGTTCACACCCTATGAATTGGTCTATAGGAAGAGGGCTTTACTATCACTAGAGTTTGAATTCAATACCCTAAGGATGGCAGATCAGCTAGATTTAGACCTTAGCCATGCACATAAGGAGAGATTACTTCAGCTCAATGGATTAGATGAATACAGATTGCAAGCCCTTCTCCATACAGAGGTAGTTCAGCTTCAGAGAAAGATATGGCATGAAAATAATATCAAGGAGAAGCAATTCCAAGAGGAATATTGGGCACTACTCTATGAATCAAGATACAGAGATTTCAAAGGAAATCTAAGGACAAGATGGTTGGGACCCTACACTGTGGAGAAATGCAATGACACTGGTTCAGTTGTCATCAGAACCATTGATGATGAAGCCATCACCATGCTTGTCAATGGACATCAGTTGAAAGTCTATAAGAAAACCCTCTCCAAGCAAGAGTTTATTGAATATTTGAATAAAATAGTGATGGTAGTGGAGCATGTATTAGCTTCCACTTCACCCACTCATTGAAGAAAAGAAAAAATAATAAAAATAAGGACTCAAGTGAAAACCTCCGTGAGGTGCTTCAGTCCCATCATTGGGTTGAAAAACCTCCTCGGAGGTAGCACAGTCATGTAGAAAAAAAAAAGAGGAAAAAGAATAAGATCCCTGGGTGAAAACCTCCCTTAGAGGTGCCAGGGCAGGCAATTAAGGTGAAAACCTATATGAGGCACCTTAGCTGTCTTAAAAAAAAATGGGTTTTTATTTTTTTTACAGGTTTGAAAAAGGACTAGAGGTAGCAAAAGAAAGTGCCAATGGAACCTTAACATTCATGGCAGAACCCATCTCATCTTCTCCACACCTTCTTCCTTCATTTTTTGCATCTCTTTCACCCCACTACACCTTTTTCCTCCAAAACTGTGTTTTCTACATGAGGCTCTGTGTTCTCTACATGAGGACCCTATAGGAATTACAGAGAGCCAAAAGTGTCTATAGAAGGCAGTTCGAGGGACTAGGAGAGATCCATGAGAAGTAGTGGACATTCATTAGAACTCGCCATGGCGGGAAAACTGCAAGATGAGGATCATATGATTGGAAATTTGATTCAGAATCCATCTCCCAATGCATGAACATTAGAATACATAGTAAGAGAAACACAAGGCAACCCCTCAATTGATCTCTTTGTGGCCAACCCTACTTCTCTCCATGTCAAAAATATAAAGTTCAGCCTAGAAGGAACATTGAAAATCAATCCATCCCTATATACTTCCCAAGAGAAGGAGCTATGCAGCCTACTGAGAACACATCTAGATGCCTTCTCCTAGAGTTATAAGAAGATGAAGGAAGTGCACCCTTTAGTATGCACTCATCGCACATACATCAAGGAAGATTGCAAACTAGTCAGGCAGCCTCAAAGGAGGATGAACCCAACACTTAAAGATATTATTAAGGAATAATTAAAGAAATTGCTTGACGCAAGATTCATCTATCCCATTTCTGACGGTGAATGGGTCTATCCTTTGGTGTTAGTGCCAAAGAAATATGGTAAGTGGAGAATCTATGTTCACTATAAGGAATTGAAAAAAGCCACTAAAGAGGACCATTTTCCTTTACCTTCCATAGATCAAGTGTTAGACAGTCTAGCAGAGAAAAAGTTTTTCCCTTTCCTAGATGGGTTTAGTGGGTACAATCATGTTCAAATCAGCCTAGAAGACCAAGATAAGAACACTGTCACTTGTCCTTGGGATACCTTTGCATATCGAGTCCTTCCTTTTGGTTTGTGCAATGCTCTAGCTACTTTCCAAAGAGTGGTATTGAGTATATTTTCTGAATTGGTTCATGATGCAGTAGAAATATACATGGACAATTTTACTCCTTATGGCTCTGACTTTTAGGAAGCTTTATCTAAACTACACAAAGTTCTGGATAAGTGTATGGAGATGAACCTATCGTTTATTCTAGAAAAATGTGAACCCTTGATGACTAAAGGGACTTTGGTAGGTCATGCAATATCTCGACAAGGACTGCAAGTGTACCCCAACAAAATTGCCATCATCCAAAGGGTCCCACCTCCTGAAAAGGTGAGAGATGTCAGAAGTTTCCTAGGCTTAGCTGGATATTACAAAAGATTCATTAAAGACTTAAGCAAGATATCCTCTCCTTTGTTTAGCGTCCTAGGCAAAGATGTTGAGTTCATATGGTCGGAAAATTGTCAAGAAGCCCTAGATACCTTGAAGAGCAAGCTCGTGACTGCCCCAATTCTTAGAGGCCCAAACTGGGCCCTACCATTTCACATTCACACAGATTCTTTGAACAAGGCAATAGGAGTAGCCTTAGGACAATTTGATGAAAAGTTACCTTATGCCATATACTTTATAAGCAAAAACTTGTCAAAGGCAGAGTTAAACTATACAGTGGCTGAGAAGGACCTCCTAGTTGTCGTGCATTCCTTAAACAAATTTAGACATTATATCACAGGCTATCAAACCTTTGTGCACACTGATCATGCTGCAATTAGATATTTAATGAACAAACCAGATGTAAATGCTCACATTATTAGATGGTTGCTTTTGCTGCAGCGGTTTGATTTGACAATTATTGATAATTGTAGAATTGAGGCTTCTGTGATCCATTAATTTAATAAGAAGAGCTTCGGCATAAAATCACATGAAAAATATCATTGTCGACGCGTTTCGAACCAACTAGTGTGGTTCACGTCAGGACAAGTTGAAGAAACAAATCTAGTCCAGCATGTTAAATAGACTGTGCAGAGACTCCAACGGCTACCTAACGGCTAACCGTTGGAGTCTCTACACAGTCTATTTAACATGCTGGACTAGATTTGTTTCTTCAACTTGTCCTGACGATGAACCACACTAGTTGGTTCGAAACGCGTCGACAATGATCTTTTTCATGTGATTTTATGCCGAAGCTCTTCTTATTAAATTATTGATAAGCCTAGTAAAGAGAATGTTGTTGCTGAATTTTTGTCTAGAGTGAATTTTCCTGTAGGTGAAGAAGGAATGGTGGATGACCAAATGCCAGATGAACACCTATTTGCTATATCAGTACTCTCTCCATGGTTTGCTGATATAGCAAACTACTTGGTTTCAGCACAGTTCCCACCACCCTTGTCCTCAAAAGAGAAGAGCAAGATAGTAAGGAAAAGCGCCCCTTTCACCTGGATTGGAGGCAATCTCTTCAAACTTGGCCGAGATCAGATCTTGAGAAGATGTGTCAAGGAGGAGGAAGTCTTTGACATCCTCTTGACCTGTCATGATGGGCCTTGTGGAGATCATTTTGCAGCAAAAAGAACCGCCTTCAAGATATTGCAAGCAGGCTACTACTGGCCCACTCTTCATCAGGATGTGAGGAGATACATGAGCCCGTGTGATCGGTGTTAGAGGATGGGGAAACCCACTCAAAAGGATGAAATGCCCATGCAACCTCAAGTGATCTTTGAGCCATTTGAGAAGTGGGGCATGGACTTTGTGGGGCCTATCAACCCCCCTTCAAAGCAGAAGCAGTACATCATTGTGTGCTTCGACTACTTGACAATGTGGGCAGAGACAAAAGCAATCAAAGCAGTGACAAAAGAAAAAGTAGTTGAGTTTTTGAGAGAAAACATATTCTACAAATTCGGGTACTCGAGAGAGTTGGTCACAAACCAAGGCAGTTAGTTCACTTCCAGCCTAATTGAAGACCTGCTCACACGTCATAAGATCAAGCACATGACTTCCACCACTTACCATCCACAAGCTAATGGGCAAGTGGAGGTCACTAACAGAACTTTGGAAGGGATCTTAACCAAGGTAGTGAGCAACAACAGAAAAGACTAGGCGGGCAAATTAGTTGAGGCCACTTGGGCCTACAACACAACATGGAAGACCACCACTGGGTTCACACCCTATGAACTGGTCTATGGGAAGAAGGTTTTGCTGTCAATAGAGTTTGAATTCAATACCCTAAGGATGGCAGCTCAGCTAGACCTAGGCCTCAGCCATGCAGAGAAGGAGAGATTACTTTATCTTAATGGATTGGATGAATACAGATTGTAAGCCCTTCTCCATATAGAGGTAGTTCAACTTCAGAGAAAGATATGGCATGATAAAAATATCAAGGAGAAGCAATTCCAAGAGGGAGATTGGGCACTACTCTATGATTCAAGATACAAATATTTCAAAGGCAAGCTGAGGACAAGATGGCTGGGACCCTACACTATGGAGAAATGTAATGACAATGGATTAGTTCTGATCAGAACCATTGATGATGAAGCCATCCCCATTCTTGTCAATGGACATCAGTTGAAAGTCTACAAGAAACCCCTCTCCAAGCGAGAGTTTATTGAAGATTTTAATAAAACAATGATGGTAGTGGAGCATGTCTTAGCTTTCACTTCACCCACTCACTAAAGAAAAGAAAAAAGAAAAAATAAGGACTCAAGTGAAAACCTCCATGAGGCGCTTGAGTTCCATCATTGGGTTGAAAACCTCTTTCGAGGCGGCCCAGTGATGAAAAAAAGAGGAAAAAAGAATAAGATCCTTGGGTGAAAACCTCCCTTGGAGGCACCCAGGGCAGGCAATTAAGGTGAAAACCTCTCTGAGGTGCCCTAGTTGTTTTCGAACAAAAAAAAAAACAAAAAAAAGAAAAAAGAAAAATGAATTTTTGTTGCATTGCGGGTTTGCAAGAGGACTACAGGAAGCAAAAGAAGGTGCCAAGGGAACCCTAACATTCACATCAGCATCCATCCCACCTTCTCCACACCTTCCTCCATCATATTTGGCATCTCTTTCACCCCACTGTATTTTTTTTCAAAACTGTGTTTTCTACAGGAGGCTCTGTGTTTTCTACAGGAGGCTCCTGTAGGAATTACAGAGAGCCAAAAATGTCTTCAGAAGGAAATTTGAGGGACCAGGAGAGCTTCATGAGGAACTTATCATCCCTCTTACCACCTTCAAGCCTCCTTGCTATCATTTCCAAGCCTGCATCACACCCCCAAGCATCATTTCTTTTCCTGTCCAAGAAAAACACAAAAAAAGTAGTTTTCCAATATGAAAAAAAAGAAAAAAAAGAAGGAAAAAGGCACCAATAACTTTACCTGAAGCTTAACTATTTTCCCTCCACCATGCATGACACCTCTGGCATTATTGCTCCAAGCATAGGGAAAAATTGAAGTTTCAAGGGGAGAAGCAGCTACAAGAGCTCCTATAGGAATTCCTATAGCAGTTGATCCCATAGAAGTCCAACACCAACAACAAAAGTGTGCACATATGAAGGTTGGAAAGGCACATGAAGCTCAGCTCTAGCAAAATAAGAACCCACAAAAGTCCACAATCACACATTAGCTAGCAGAGGCAACATGCATGAAGAAGAATGAAGGCATGCAGCAGAGAGAGCCACAACACCTCACAACAAATACACTCAGATAACGGGTAAGTAACTAAATCACTCCTCTATTTGCATTTGTGTAATTTGGAGTCATACGAAGGCAAAGAGATGGTTGAGATTGAACGAGGAAAAGGTGGCCAGTTAACTTGGCCACATTCATCTAGTTGACTCCACTCATCCGAGATGTCACCCACACGTGCGCACAATCAACTCAAGAAAAAGATGCCAAGGACAGGTAGTGGAGGAAGAGTGAACTCCGATGTAGTAATGAGGGATGATTATGAGGAGGGGCCATGATGACCAAGCAGGTGGGGACCAACGGTTCGAATATGGCCAACGTACACCTTGCCATCTTAGCACTCATAACCGAAAATGTCCATAAAGGGCAATGAGCACTCCTCCCCACGTATTCTCACTACCTTTTCTTCATTTTCTCCTCATAACTTAGCTACAGTAGCCTTCTTGTGCCCCCACAACCTCATAACCACCATCCTCCATCGATTTCCTCCCTATCTTTGCTCTCAGCATTTTCTACAGGAGCATCTACAGGAAATCTACAGGAGGGACAGCGGGTTTCTACAAGAGGGGCAGTGAGCCATTTTGAAGGGAGAAAACACGGTTTTTGGCACGAAATTAAGTTTGAAGAGGTATGGTTCATGCATACTCCCTGTTGAATATCAATATATGAAAGAAGTGGTCTCAATTTGAGGAGGAAATAAGTCTTTAGGAGGGCAGAAAATTCATAAAAATTTTCTATTATTTAAAAAAAAAACACAGTCTCCTCTGTTTTTTTTTCATTTTTCTCAAAAAATATTTGTCTCCACCTTCATATTTGGTTTTAAAAAAAAAAAGCACAGAAAGTATGACATGAGGGTTTATGAGAAGGGAGCCCACTAACTCCACTAGGCTCCATGCACATCCCCAAGTAGTGGACATATTCACAAGGGCAAACTAGATGAACTTCTTTGAGAAATTCTGAGGGTTTGATGAGGATATTGCCCAAGAATTTGCTCTCTCTATGGTCCCTCACCCAAGAACACATGCCACTATAACCATTAGAGGCCTCTCCATCAGAATAACCCCAGAATTCATCAGTAGGGTCACTACCCTTCCTCTTGGGCTGCCTTGGAGTAAAGATGAAAAACCCATTGGCCAGGCTGCCAAGAAGAAATTCTTCCAAAATAATGAAACCCCTGTGGAAGATAAAGATGGAATTAGAAGGGCTAGTATACCATATCCCTGGGATGAGGTTAGCTACCAAATAATCAAATACATTTCTTGTGAGGGGAGGCACAAAATTGTCTATGGTTCTCATTTCAGAATCCTCCATGACTTGAGGTATGGCATGGATACCCCATCACATCAAAAGCTCAGTATCCCTTATTTTCTCTTTCAGTCCCTCATTGACTCCAGCACCAAGGTACAAGCAGGAAATTCAGGGCAGTTAGCTCACCATGGCTTAATCAAACTCCTAGTAGAGGAAGCCCTCCATACCTTTACACTCCCTCTAGCATGGGAAGATTTTTGAGATATGACAGCTGAGGATGACATAAAAGAATTAACCTATGATCTCAGTCCTACTGGCAGTGAAGAGGAAGAACAACAAGGAGGAGAAGGTGAAGGCAGTGGTGACATAGCAGAGTAAGAAAGGAAGGAGGAAGGAAAAGAAATAGAGGATGGAAAAGTTGAAGAGACAGAAAAAGAGACAAAAGAAGGAGAAAAGGAGGCAGAGAAGGTAGAGAAAGGGGGGGAGTCCCCTGAGACTTTGGAAAGAGAGGCAGAAGCTGCCCTCACTGCCCTCAGTACACCAGTCAAGCCAAAGCAGAAGAGGAAAAGACAAACCTCCATGTATTTCAGGGCAAGGAAGAGCACAAGAATTAAAACAGGCAAACCTCAACCCTCTTCAAAAGTTCCCATTACCATTGAAGATTCACCATTTGCCAAGGTGAAAGAATCTCCCTCCAAGACACCTATCACATATGAAAGGGGGACTCCAAGATCTTGTACATGGAAGGGAAAGACAATACTACAGGACCTAAATCTAGACCTACAGGAGACACTGTCTAAACTATAGGAGACCCAAAAGCTCGAGGAAAGGATAGAAGGACAACCATAGGTGAAGGAGGAAGCAAAAGAGCTACAAGAAACTGACCCCCAACCTAGTCTTACCTCCTATTACAATCTAATTGAGGGAGGCAGAATAATCCTACAGAAAGTTGCAATTCAACTGTTTAGAATTGGAGAAAGAAAGAGTGAGAACACACAGGTGGATGCAGATAGCCAAATCCAAAGGTGTTGAGGATGTTGGCCATATGGAAAACAAACTCAGGGAAATGGGTAGAGAATTGAGTGCTCTCAGAGACCGAGAAGCCATCACAAGAAGCCACCTTGAAAATGAGAATGAAATCCTAAGGAGGCAGCTGCAAGAGAAAGAGACTCAGCTGGCATACATGGCCAGCTTATCCATGGAGGGATTACAATGCAGAACACCAGCCAAATCTTATGGCCTCTATCTGAAGGACCAATGGCTTCAATTCCAAATAAAGATTTTGGCACAAAGAGGCACAATGCCTTTTCAAGACTACAGGAAGTTCATGGACCTATGTGACCAGAGCACCTCGGAGGATAAAGCAAAGATGGCAGAGTTCTACCTACACAACATGGCCCTCACAGACATGAATGTGTGGGACCCTAATGCCAAGCTAGGGGACCTGCAATTAATGGAAATGGCCTCATGGATGAACCATGAAGAATTGAGGGCAGCAGAAATGAAAAGATTTATGATAAAAGAGTAGAATGAGCCATTAATGATAAGAGCTGAGCCATCAGATCCTATGACACTCATTAGCACACACAATGTGCTTGCCAATGACCCTAAGATTGCCCCTAAATATCTAACCAATCAGGCACAAGCC
Source organism: Pinus taeda (assembly GCA_000404065.3). Taxonomy (NCBI): domain Eukaryota; kingdom Viridiplantae; phylum Streptophyta; class Pinopsida; order Pinales; family Pinaceae; genus Pinus; species Pinus taeda. Next base: position 10,776 of record APFE030501137.1, on the reverse strand, counting down.
ATTGCACACTTTGCAGATATGCAAAGGCTACTTGGGGATGACTTTGTGCATGCATGCATGAGAAGATGGAACACCTTACCTCACAATTTGCAAATCAGGGAATAACATTCCCCCATGAGGCTAAAGGAGGTATTGAAAAGAGTGCCAATGTACAAGTGCTCCATGCAAAGGCTGAAGGTCAACTGGACTGGCCTCAAACTAAGTCCTCCACTCCTCTTAGGCATGCTAGAAGGCAAAAGAGAAGAAGAAGAGGAGGAGCAGTGGAAGGACATAGAAAGAAAGGTATGGTTTTATGGCCAACATGAGCAGACCACATCAGAAGCTTGGGATGCTAGGGAGGCCACTAGAGCCATAAAAGATGAGGAGATTGACTAAGTTGCTCAGAGGATGAGCAACACCTTCAGTAGGGGGGTGATGATGAGCCTCATAAATGGGTAATTATATGGGCTCATTTTACCTCCTAACCTAGTCAAATAAACCATTCTCTTAGCTTATTGTATGATTTTCTGATTATATTTATGCTTATAGAGTGAGATGAGTTAGTTATGATGCCATGTGATCTAACATGTATTTAATGCAGATTATTGATGGATTTCGAGGTCAAAGTCAAGGATCCAGTGGTCAAATGGCAACAATAACTTGAAGTAGATAGAGGAGAGGACTTATAGGAGGGAATCCCCCTCATTTATTATTCCTCACTTCGAATTCGCCTTCATTCAGCACAGAGTACAAGCAGCTGAATCATGCACTAGAAGGCAGCCGAGCAAGTGGAGGATGACTGATAGTTATCTCAAGTTTTGGGAGCCAAGCCTCCCTGATTTTAAGGAAGTTGTTGGTAGTTTCAGATGTATAAGTAGAGAGGCCTAGGGCCTCACTAGGGTAATATTTTTGCTTATGTAAACTCTGCTCAAATTTCGAGCTTACTATTTTGTGTCAGTTTCATGTAAACGTGCTACTTTTTGATAATGAAGCTGGAATTCTTTTTGAGCTAGCACTGAGTTACCTTAGAGGGCTGAGTCTCTTGGGTTAGGGCCCAATCCAAGCAGCCAAGCTTCTCTTTACTTGTATTTGTATGCTTACTTCAGTTGTAGATTAATTTTCTGTTAGATGTATTTATTTTATGGTTAAAAATAGGTTGCTTTTGATGATTTAGTAATTTGCTTCCATTTGTGCTTTCTGTAGTAGGTTAAGCAGCGATCAAAGAAGATTCAAAAGGCTAGCAATAGTTCCTTGGCCTCTCTTCCTCCCTCTGGGACCATGATTTGAGGCAAAGACCCTGTTGCTGCCCCAAAAACACAAATTTTCCTCATTCATAGGACTTCTAGTGTTTGCAGCTTTTTAGTAGGTTAATAGTCCAGTTTTTCTTTGCTTCAGATCTTCCTTATCATGTTCACTTCCTGATTTGCAATAGTCCTTTTTCATGCTTTCCTTGCTTGCAGCATTTCTCAATATTTCCTTTCATAGTTCATAGTTTAGATCATTTTAATGCAAAACTTTGTTTTTCCTAAATGCACTCATTTCATTGTTTGCTTGATCTTCTTGGTTAACTGTCAGTTCATTTGCAATAGATCTCTTCTAGTAGTAGGCCAAATTATCAACAATCACATCCCCCATATGATCCATGCCCTACAGATCTTCCCAAACCTCACCTCAATTCTGCCTTAGGTTCCAACATTTTTCATAGAATTTCTTCCTCTCTCCTTGAGCAAACCCAATCATCTTTCTCTCTCCTGGTGGTTCATGGTAGACCATAGGCACCCTAACACCTCCTTCCAACCTTCATCCACCTTTTCCACCCACTTTCACACCCTCAAAATAGCGGAAATTTCTCTCGGCCTCCTCCTGTAGGCCTCCTATAGTTTCCATGTTTTCCTCCTATAGTTTCCTTGTGTCCTCCTGTAGTTTTTCCTGTAGGCTTTCTTTTGAAGGCCAAGTGTGGGAAAAGCCTCTAGAAGGCCACCTAAGACCTCCTAGGACCCATCCACACCATATTCCATCCTGCCAAGCTCCAAAACCACCCTTTAACGCCACCTGTTCACTGCCACACTCACACACAATAAATTGGACGCATGTCAAATTCACATAAAAACACATAAAAATCCAAAAATATGTTTTTTTCTTATTTACTTCTATAAATAGCATGATTAGATGTTGTTTTCTTTCTTGATTAGGTAATGGCATTACTTTCACGGTTTTCATAGTGTTTTTGGCAAAAGAGAATTAGCTTGTTAATTAGGGTTTACTAGGTCTTGCTTTACATTCCAGTCTTTTTCCTTTTTGCAATTAGAATAGCTTCTGTAGAGTAATCTTTCTTTCTTTCATCACACATAGAGCTTCTTCTGAGATCTATAGAAGTTGGCTTGAGCTCCTAGTGATCTTGCACTGGCTGACCAAGTGACAACCTGTAGTAAGAACTAGTACTTGTGCATACAACATCGACGCTTCCAAGTTTGTTACGAACTACCGGGTTGATAAAAGTAAAGTTGGCAGCCTAGGAGTTGTAGCATTCTTGCCGCAATACTAGCACTCACCAGGTGCTACTTTAGCTTGGTATCTGCCACGATATCTTGGATGAGCATGAAACAGAAGTCTGTGACTTTGAGTACGACAGAGGTAGAGTACATTGTTGCTAGCATGGATAGTTGCGAGGAAGTTTGGTTAAGGAAGCTCTTTGGAGAACTGTTTGAGCATATCCTTGATACAACAATGATATATTGCAACAACAAAAGTGGGATCCAATTAGCATAGAATCTCGTATATAGCCAGGACAGAGTTATCTGTATTGAGACAGTGTTGTTGTATGATACTAGCTTAGGCTTGTGGTTGTTGCCTTCATGAGAGGGAGAAAGGATGAATAAGGTATCATTTTATGACATGTATTTGATTTAGCATAATATTTTATTTGATGTCATCTATGAACAGGAAAACAAAGAATTATTGCACTTGGTAATGCATGAGGTAGTGTGTTTGAACTCTTTAGTGAGTTGTTTTAGCTAGTACCAGATACAAGCACTTTGATATGTTTTTTTATCTTCAAAGAGTAGAATGGATTGATGAATGTGACCCTCCTTGGTAAGGATCTGAGTTGATCGAGGAGACCTATGCTCTTCCCCCTATATGAGCTACCAGGGTTAGGAATTGAACCTTAGAGCTCCTAGGGTTGAGGGACCTCTAGCTTTGACATAGGGTTATGGCCAATGGGTGTTGGTTACTTGATTTAGGCACGATCCTTATCATTTATGGTAAGTGGCATCCAACTCAAGCTAGAAATGCAGGGTTTCTACCACTTGACTCTTTAGGGTCATGTTGGGAAGATAAAAAAATAATAGGATAGTCGCGATCCTTACCATTTATGGTGAGTGGTATCCCTCCTATTATCGCCAAGAAGTAGGATAAGAATGATCCTTACCTCATAAGGTAAGTGGAATCCCTCCTATTTTATGTGGATTCCGAGTGGTAGCATTGGCTCCCCAATGAAGAGGTTCCCAGGTAGTAGCATTGGCTCCACACTAGCAATTTTCCCGGGTAGTAGCATTGTCTCCACACTGGCAGTTTTCTCAGGTAGTAGCATTGGCTTCCCACTAGAAATTTTAGGTAGTAGCATAGGCTCCATGATGATGATTATTTTAAGTGGTAGCATAGGCTCCACGATGAATAGAGGGTGGTATCTTGAGCTCCCCTACAATGTCAAATTCTTCTTCTTTTAGATTCGATTGTTCAAAATATGAGCAGAGATGAATCTTGATTTGATATTTGAGATGGGACACATGTTGCAATCAATAATTTCTCCCTAGATAAGAGGGAGTGTTAATTTGGAAGCTCAGGGAAAAATTACCTCATTTGGACAGTCTTCCTCATCAAGAAATACCCTCCTAGTCCTTAGACAAATTTAATTTGGTTAAGGAAAAATGTATTTTAATATGGAGACCCATATGTGCACAGAAGGATAGGTCAAACCTAAAGAGAAATTTGACACCCTTGGAAGCCTATAAATACAAGTCAAGTGAACCTCATTTGGACATTATCATCAAGCATATTCTTCTTTTCTCTTCTTTGATTTCGCTCATAGGTCTGAAGTTGGTTTGTAAAAATTGATTCGTACAGGTCTAAAATTGTAGGGCACGAGCTCAAACTTGTGAAGTAGGGTTTTTGGTATATAGTTTCAAGGTTAGAACATGGAAATATCGGCTATAGTTGCATGCATATAGGGTGCTCCCCACAACTAAATAGTTGTAGCTGCATGCATGGTCTCTAGCTTCGTGCAACTATGACCTAGGGTTTTGTTTACAGTTGATTGTAGACTTTGACCATTGACCGTAGGCTTGGGAATCTTGATTCTATTCAGTGTTTTTGTTGGGATCATCTCTTGGATATTGTTTGGTTGGTTTTGTTGGATACTCTTGTGTATGGTGGATTTGAATATTATACTCTCTCTTTGTTGAACATTTTATAATAATCTAATAAACAGAAGAATTTGAAAGGGTTTTCCCCCTTGTGGGGTTTTCCCTGGTCTTTGACCAAATCTTGATATCTCTATTTTGTGCATGATTTTCTTCTAATGTTCATTTTATTATTTCAATGTATAGTTGATGTTATTGTTCTTTCTACATAATTGTTACTACTGTTGTGATACTATTGGGTGAATGCAATGTAAACGGTAAAAAATTTGTTAATGAAATTATCTAAAGCAAAGAACAATATTTCCCTAAGAAAATTAGCAAGGTACCAGAGTTGGGATGAAGAAAAGTCATTAAGGCCCACCATTTTGAAGACACCATTGATGGAAGTAAGAGATGACGGCAAAGACCTAAAATAATACTAGGGACTGAAGGAAACCCTAGGGAATTTGGTTATTAGGGTTTGATGGATAAATCTAGGGTTTGGAAGAAACCCTGGAGTATGATAAAGGCTTGAGTTATGCAGTCTTGAAACACTAGCATGATCAGTGAGAATTTGTTCTAGCACTTGTGATAGATTCATTGTAACCCTAGATGGGTTAGTCTCGATTAGGTTTGGTTGTTGATGAAGACAATTGGAAATATTGAAGGAAACATTGTTATATGGATAATGGACCATAATAACTCTTGAAGACTGGTTCAAGAGGACATGGACCACCTCTCGTTAAAGATAAGTACCATTTTAGATTTATTTTTTCATGACACTATTCTTGTTTAGATTTATTATTTTGATCCTTCCTACATGAATATTTGAGTATTTGAAAACTTCTAACATCTAGATAAGATGTGATAATCAAATCCTTCTTGAGGATCATCTAAAGAGCAAGAAAAGAGAACTAGTATAGGAAGAGTCTGCTTGTGCTGGAATAAGAAGAGGTACCTGATGAAATATTTTGCAAAGTTGACAAAGTAGCATAAAATATGAAAACTACAATATGCAAGTGATACAAGTTGCTAAGGTATTCAAATATTACAAGGTATGTATAATATATTGTTTCAATGTTATGATTTAGCTGCAATATTGGATGGGAAGTTAGGCCTTGATGTATGGTGAGAGTATCACCTTCATAAATGACTTATGCATTCTAGTCATAAACGTATGATAGTAAGTTTAATTTCCGGTACATGTGATATATTGATGCACCTGATATTTAGCAAGTATCTTACATTTTATTAGATATGGTGGATTTCCTAATTTTATAAAGTAGGCTAGAAACATTGACTTTGATATATGGTGACTTGGTAACATTGTCAATGCTTGTAATAAGCATGGTAACCCTTATAATAATGATGTGGCCGTAAGATTGATACTCAATATGTTCTGACTATCTTCTTGTTGATCTTGATAAGGTTTTAATAAGCTGTAATTTCCATGAGAACTTAATGACATAGTAAATTTAAGAATGTGACAAAAGTGGATGCCCTGACTTGATGATGTTAGGATTTTGAGGAAAAATATTTGAGTAATGTGATAAATAAGTGATGTTGTGATTATGATCCTTAAAGTATGAAGATACACTTTCTAGTTGCACTAATTATATGACACTAACCTTTGATAAATGTTTGAAAACATGTTCATATGTAAAAATGAAGCAGTTCATGATGGCTTGTCATGACTATGACATATATATGTCTGAGAACCTGATATAGTTTGTACTGTGATCTGACAATTTTGTTGATGCATGATAGTATTATAGACATGTTGATGTATTGATTGATGATTATTGAAGAGGCTTATCATTTAGAGGGAGAGACTCTCCATGATATTCTTATCACCTATTATTATTTGTGATGGATGATTAGAAGTCCCTTGATTTAAGAATGAAGCAAGGCTTCTAGACATTAATAGATGAGCATCTGATGTTGAAGGTATGTCCTTGTAAAGTAATTTAATATTCTAATAGTTCAATAATGACCCTATGGACCCCTTGGATCTTCCTCCAAGTGATCATCCTTCCAGGAAGAGACCATAGTGACTTCACGATACATATAGGATGTTGAGAGATATGTTCTTGCCAAAAATGCCCTTTAGAGAAAGCAAGAAGACATGCCAATACCAGGGATACGTTGTAGCAATAAGATCCATCATTCAAGCTGAACCTTGTACCTTTAAGGAAGTTGTGACAAAACAAGTTTGTAAGGATTCCATGGTTGAAGAATATGAATAAATTGTGAAGAATGATGTATGATATGTTGTTGTGAGACCTAAGAAAAAGTTTGTTGTAACTTAAAAATGACTATTCAAAATCAAGCATGGAGATGAGAGAAGTATTGTGAAGTACAAAGAAAGATATGTGGCTCGAGGTTCCTCCAAATAAGAAGGAAAAGACTATTACGACATATTTATCTCATTGCATGCTATACTTCTATTAGATCAATTGTTTCCCTTACTGCTAGTCAAGGATGGACTCTTCACCATAAGAATGTAAAGATGACATTCCTTCTTAACACATTACAGGAAGAAGTATATGTTGAGCAGCCTCATGGATTTGAAGTATAGGATAGGAAGTTTCACATTTGCAGGTTGAAGAAAGAATTATATAGTTTGAAGCAAGATTTCCAAACCTAATATGCCTGTATTGACAATTACCTAGTGTTGTGCCCTACAACAACCCCCCATTTCATATCAATATTATCCCAAAACCATAATATGAAATGGGTCCCTTTTTAATTTTCGTTTTAATTGGTATCAATTTAGTTCTATTAAAAAATGCCCAAAGAGATAAAATAAAACATTACCCAAAACGCCTTTTCAATAAACCAATTAAAAGTCTTAGCATAAATGATTAATCTTTTGTCATTGCGATAAAGCGATCGCAAGATCGCATATCGCAATGACAAAAGGAACACAACTTAAGGACATATTGGTTTACTCCGATGCGAAATCGCTATCGGATATCGGCGATAATGACTTAACACATTAAAAGCCCCCTTGCTCTGATGCGATGCGAAATCGCTATCGCCAATCGATGATAATGACTTAAAGCAATTGAGCTCCCTCTTGCTCCGATGCGATGCGATATCGCTATCGGCAATCGGCGATCGACTATGCATGCCTTCTTAACCACCCCACTCGCTACTCCCGACGCGATACAATATCGGCAATTGGCAATCGGGGATTCCAAATGGAACCAAAACAATGATTTATGATTTTCCCCGATGCCCGATTGCGATAAAGGCAAAAGCGCAGTTTTCAAAGAAAATCTTAAAAGCGGTTTAATGCGATTTATTCGTATCTAAGGCATTATCTTTCGAAAAGCCACTCATCCGTGCTCAACCGCCAAAACGCCCAAGGCACACTTCAAATAAATCATTCGGCCATGAATCAAATTGACTGGTATTGATAAGATTGACAGGCCTTAACGACCATTTAATGAAACAGTAAGCCTACGATCTGTTTACAGATTTTATACGAGGCCACCTTAAGTCAATCGATCGCCATGAATTTATCAATATATATATATCTCAATCTATTCGATTTATGTCATTATGTCCTGTATTACGCCTATCATTCTCTCTGTGCAGAATTCTCCCGCAGAAACAGATTTGAGTAGAATGGGGAAGAAGTCCAAGAAGGCCACAATGCATTCCGCTTCGCCGGCCGCAGGGCAACTTGTTGTTGATCTAGGCAATAAAAAGAAAGGGCTCATATCGGACATTACATGCCTGGGACTTACCAGAGCTACTTGGCAAGGCACATATAATCTGATCGAAGCCGAAGACCCGAGGGTAACAGCAATACAAGTTTCTGCCGACAACACCAGTAAATTCGAGGCTAATCTGAGTGATTTAGCCAACTCTTTTCTTCATCGAATAGCGGCCCGGGAGAAAATCCTCCCATATATAGATGTTGTAAGATGGGCGATTCAGGAAATCCCAATTAGCGATAGAACTTTCAGCACCATAGATGGGAGAATTTTCGGTTCTTTTCAAGCCGAGGATCTAAGGCAAATGTATCATTTGCCGGCGAAAGAGAAGAAGTATAACACAGCATTCCTGGAGAAATTCTGAGCTGAAAATGAGACTGAGTCCGAACCCATTTGAGGTTGGAGACAAAATCCAGCAAAGCACAAGCACGAATCTTTGGGTAAGTACTCGGTCGATTCTCTATGCTCTCCTTATTGCTATGCTGGGATTATGATGTGCAGACTATGGGGATTACATGATTCCACCAATTTTACCATAGAAATGGTCCCCTTAATGGAGGCGGCATGTAATGGCGAAATAATGGATTGGGCGGATATACTATCCGATAAGTTAGCAACTGCAATTCTTAATTTCAGATTCAACTCTCGCGTCACTGAGAGGTTCTTTCCCCCATTTTACTACAGTGCCTATGTATTAGATGTTTTGTGTTTTAATTCTGAATTTCCCATGCTTGGATGGAGGTGGACATCGCAAGACCCCGCACCCATCCACATATACCATCAAAAGTTGTGGAAGACCAACTACAAACATCATTTGTATCAAATCTGCAATGGTTTCATGTTGCCTATTCATTATTCCATTTTCAATAAGCCTGTCCCTAAGATTTCCTACCAAGCAGGGGTGGATTTAACTTCCATAGGGAGTTGGTTTGGGGAGGAAAATTTCACCTATATCAGAGTTTTTGGTAGTCAAGCCAAGCCCCACGTTCTTCCTCTATACATCCCTAATAAACAACTAGCCAGGGAAATAACCTATCAGATCAATGTCGATGGGGTTACACAAACTCTGAAGAAAGCAAAGAAACATGTCTGGCCCTCTTTTCCTTTATGAATTGGTATCTACACTCTGCATGATCTCAAACATGTAGAGAAAGAAGCTGAGAAAATAAATTCATTGACCCTGGCAACCCTACCAAGCAGGCGATTTGATCCGAACAAAGTCGCCTACAATGCACTCGACCAAGCCAAATTGGCCAAGTTCGAGCATAAAGAAGACAGATTTGAAGACTTGTTCGCATCGTCCGAGTCGCTATATCAAGTTAAATCGCTCACCATACTTGAATACAATGATGAGGGGCTAGTCGAATTCAACAGACTTAGAGAGCAGAGGTTGCAAACTCTGCCTCTAGACCTGTTAGCGACTACTCCAACAATAGAATCAAGCGAGCCTAAGCAGCGACTTGATAAAGAACCTCCTATTACATCAAAGCAATAGGAGGAAGTGCATGATCAGAGACAAGAAGAAACCCAGGCGAACTTGCAGAGACGGGAAGAGACCCAGGCGAAAATTCAAGAACAAAGCAGTTCAAAGGTAAATGAAGACACACAGATTGACCCGAAATTGCTCCAGGAATGGCAGCAATTTAATTCGATTACCGACAATCTAGAATTCTCTAAAGATGATGAGATTTCAAAAGAGGGCGACACACAGGAAGCGACATCAAAGCAGGTTTCGGGTGAAACCAACGACCCACCCAAATTAAAGGAAGCGGAAATAATTCCAAAGGATCCATCGGGCAAAATCATTTTGCAGATAGAAGAGATTCCTCCCTTGGATGTCTTCTATAGCCCTAAGCATAAAGATGTAGTGAAACGACAGAGGAAGAGGAGAATGACTGATCAACCTTCTTTATTCCCTGAACTAACAGTAACAGGCAACGTGGTATGGAAGGAAGAATTTGACCCCTCTGATGACTTGACAAAGCTATCGCAATATGTTGGAGCTTATTCGGCGGCGACAATAGATAAAGCATCGGAGGTGAGTAGTCTATTAAATAACAATCAGCTGACTAAGCAATTGCAGGAAGAAAAACAGAGGATTGACGATAGCGCAATCCAAAAGCAAAAGGAGCTATCGACAACATTGGCGCGACTAAAAACATCAACTGAGGAAATGTTAAAATCCAAAGATGAGCAAACCACTCAATTGTCAGCTCAACTTGAGCAAACGAAAAAGCTCCCGCAAGTAGATGAGTTTAAAGCAGAGGCATTTCAATTAAACAAAGCACTGATAAATCGAATGAAGCTCTTGTGTCAGCAAATCACCCAGGCAGAACCATTGTGCAACTTAGTGGCATCCATAAGCGAAAAAGTAGAAAAGGCAAGGATAGATTTGGATCAGGCCGAAGAAACATTGACAAATTTTCTGGAATGGCAAGATTCCGATCAGGGCCAAGCAGCTAACCTACCAAGAATTCTGGAATCACACAAAGAAATATTATTCACAGAATGACAATCTCAGTTAATGAAGGCAGAAAGAGTGATTTTAAGATGCAAGGCAACCACTAGTAATTTGGTTGAATTGGTAAATAATACTCTTTATTTGTCTAATATGATTTCTCAATGTACTCCAGGCCAATTAACAGCAACAAAGATGTTGGAGCATTCATGCT
>APFE030501136.1:0-10406 GCA_000404065.3 Pinus taeda | reverse complement strand
ATCTAATGTGTCCTCATAGAATATAAGTAGAACAAATATCATAGTATTGTAAAACTTTGATGGAATGACTTCATTACACAGAGTAACAAGTAAATAGATTGTATAAATTGTTCTTATGAATAAAAAGAAATATTTACATTGTTGAGGCTATAAGACAATCAAAACCATTTTCTCATAATTAAATATTCTCACTAACAAAGAGAGGGAAAATCGCTTGAATTGAAATCGATATACATGAACTGTTTTGAGTGTCAGGCCTTTTGGGAAAAGCCCTGGCTACTTTTGGGTTTTCTTTACACTCAAACAACATCAAATTTCCTTGTAGCCAACATCAAGTAAAAATAAGAACCGACATTGAAACCCTCTAAAGAGGAAGTGTTTGATAAGCACTTGAAGGCTAAAGAGTAGACAAAAAAAACTTGCATAAATTTTCACCCCAAAACAATGTCACAAGATAACCCAAGTTAGTTGTAGACTAACCTACACACAGAAGAAAGGAATTCCTTAGTTTGGATTGGAATCACAATAAATTAATCAAGCAAAGAACATTATAGAGTGTTTTAAGATAAGTAGATTCTAACGTTTGTAATATAGATGACATCCTTCAATCTGATAGTTTGTTGTATATGGAATAACATTAGTATTATACGTATATGCTTGTACAAAGAAAAATTATACCGAGATGAGAATCAAGCGACAATATAATTATAGAGTTAAAATACTCAAAATCTTGTATAATATTGGAAGGAACTCCATGTATGAAGGGTAGTTCATTTTGAAATCGTTGAGAAAAATAGAAACCATGCTGAAATCCTTCGAGGGAACCGTAACCGATGTATGATACATTGCAACCAAAAATTTAGAAGTAAATAATTACAATAATATACCGAATATTCAAAAATGGCTATACTATAACAAACATAAGTGAATGTAGAGGGACCAAAGACCTTGTGATGGCTTACTAAAGGATTTCATCCATACCACATTTTACAAGGAGTCTTTTTCTAAGAGCGTGAGATGGACATAACGTTTTCACATAAATTTCACATAGAATCACATCATCCCAAAACATCAATGTTCTATTTTTGAAAATCCTCATTGAGTAAACTATATTGGATGTAGTAATGTTCATTTTTTTAAGTACATAGTTTTGTTGAGAATTGTATGCAACTATGCTCTCATGTTGAATGCTATGTTTGCAAAGATATTTTTCATATTCATTAGAGTACATTATCTTCCATTAACAGTATGAAGAGAGCCAATATGTGATTATTCTTCATATCCATTCCATACATGAATATCCTTAAAAGTTTTGAAAGCTTTAGATTTACTTTTCAATAAGTGCAACCAACACATTCCAATGTACTCATCAACACAATTCTTCGTACATTTATTTTCATTAGCATAATGAAAATTAATATGAGCACACAAATTAAAATATATAGGTCCAACTTTTCTACATGAATAAAGGGGCCTTGCTGGGAAATTGGAATAAGGAAAAATATATCTCTTAGATTGCTAGTGAATGTGAACAAGGAGAAAATTATGTCAATAATAATAGGAGATAAAGAATAAGTTAGAAATGATTATGCATAGCTATAGACCCATACAAATAAGGAAGTGGTAAATCCCACATATATTAGTAGGGTACTCAATTAACATATTTAATGCTTAAAGTAGTTAGGTATAACAAAAGAAATATGTTGAGTTCTCATTCTCTGTGAATTAAATCACCCTTGAAGACGAAAGGGCAAGACTAAGTAGAGCGGAAAATGAGATAATATTTACGGATAGTCTAGAGATCTTGGTATAATAAACAATGTGCCAATGTAAATAAGCTCGATAATTTTCCACGTAGTAGACAATTTTTTTGGGCATAATATTTAGAGTGGGTTAATATTCCATGTTTTAATATTACATTATGCATATTAGGGAGTACTAATGTTAGACAAGGTTTATAAGCTTTAAAATAATTTTCCATCCTTGAAATTTTTGCTACTAGATAGGACCCTTTGAGAAGAAAGAAAAAACATGGCACTGTTGTGGAAATATTAATGAAAGAATTAAGTAAGTAAAAGAGAAGAATAACAAGAGACATTTTTTAATAAAATTGTTATATTTGGAATAACTGACAAGGAATAAAGATGTGGGTCATTTAATGTTTGCATGTTGCAAGGATTTTTGACATAGTACGGACGAAAATCCTCAATGTGAAGGGTGTGTATATTTCATGGGATTTTCTCTTTGAAATGATGAAAGATAATTTAGGATGCATAAATGTAATTATATTTCACTTTAGTGAAAGAAACAATGGATTCTTCTTTTATTTCATTAAAGTCTTTTATGCATCAAGTTTGTTTCGCCTTCATGGCTTCTTTTGATCACAAGGAGAACTAAGGAATTTGTACATATATAATAAAAATATGAACATTTTTAGTAGAAGAGTTGCAATAGGAGGTGATCTAGGTGTTACCTATCCTAAAGAATGTGTACTATTGAACAATTATCTCCTTCTTAACGAAAAGTATTACCTTTCCCATTGAGCGTATATCTATTTTATTAGATTTCATATATTTTAATGTTTTTCCTAAAATATATTTATTAACTAGTCAAGAACCATCAAAAATATATTTTTATATTTTAATACACTCTCTTCCAAATCATGTGGAAGGTTAAATAATGATGTTAGAGAAACATTAATATGTGTATAATTATTTCAATATGTTTTGGTTTGTATCCTTTAAATTTGATTCCTAAATAAATAAATGGGAGCCTTCGAGATTTCCATAATTTTAATAGAAAGGTATTTCATAGACTCTAAATATCAATGAAAGTTAGTGAAAGCCATTGCATTGAACTCAACAATGCCTTGAATTTTAATACGGAGCCCCAAAATTTAACTTAGAATTGATTACACAAAAAGAAAACAAAAATATTAAAAAAATCATATTACATATATATATATATATAATATATATAGATATATAGGATATATAGATTATATAAATATCAATGAATAAAAAAAAATTGAATACATAATTTACAAATCTGAAATACATATAAATAAATTTGTGAAAACATATTTATGATTCCTTAATTTTGTTATGTTGATAGTGTGTATACATTATAATAGGATTTCTATAATATTAATTTAATTATCAAAGATCAATAGGTTGATGCTAGAGATTCATTAATCAATAATTAATGTTTTTAATATTAGTCATTAATAGAAGATTGAGATTGATTTAAAATGTAGTTATGATCACTATTCCTTCTCAATTTAATTAAAAAATGTTTGAAAATTAATTTAAAATAATACTATATTATAGAATATTTCACTATAAATATTTATTGGTTTTGTTATAACTATTGTACCATATAATTAAATGGAATGGAAAATTTTCTAAATAGCCATCAAATTAGATAAGAATCAAAAACACTAAACCCCATTATACATATTGAATTAACCAAGATAAAAATTCATAAAAGTACTAAACCTATATTATATTATTATTATTATTTTGGAGTTATATAATATATAAAAATATGTTTATCCATGTAGTTTCACGTCACTATTATTATGGAAATCTTTTAATTGGAAACATTTATTTTTACATTACCATGGCTTAGAAATACCACATTCCCAATATGATGTGTTGCTATGCGATTTTCTTAAATTAATTAATTTTAGATAATTTAATTAATAGAGTATACCTAATTTTGACAGAATTTTATCATTGATATGTCAATATTACCATGAATATTCCAACATATTCCATACGGTTTAAATATATACTATCAACATAATAATTAAATTATAACTATGGAAGATCTATTCTTACTATGAGCATAATTATAGGAATATGTATTTTGTAATTTATTTCCAATTTAAGTTAAAAGAAGAAATTAACATTAAATTAAGACAAACTAGGGAAGCCATATAAATGAAATGGATCTAACTGCAAATAAAATTCAATCCATGATAACCATCAAAATGGGTACCCTATGATTCCTGTCACATTTCATAGATTAAGAAAACAATAGAAATTAACTAAGTTATAACTTTATTACAAATTATAGTGTGGTTATTTATAAAAATAAATAAAATTGCATGCATATTTCAACAGCAACAAAAAATCTTAGTGGAAAATTTTAGCGGTGAAATAGGTCAATATTACTATGAATGCTCCAACATATTCCATGGGCTTTAAATATCTTCCATCAACCTAATAATTAACTTATAACTATGGAGATTAGCATAATTATAGGCATATATAAGGCATGGTTTACCGTATTATGTACTAATGGTTGGACTATAAAAGGTGGATCATTAGTTCTTATTGGAATGTTTATATTATGTTGTTCTATTTCCTAGTTGTAACATTCCAGCCAAATCTCCATTTTGTGTTGTTCTCTTTATAAATGAATATTGTTAATATCCAACTTAATATGTCATCAAAACTAGAATGCTTGGATAAAACTTCATCAGTATGAGTCTGATTGGATCGGGTTTTTTTCTCCTATCCTTGGTCCTCTACCTATGATGAGCTTCCTTCTATGTTGAGTTTTTCTAGAGTTGGTTGTTTATGTTCCTGTGTTTGCTGAACTACCACCATTTTCTATAGTAATCTTTCAATGCATACATATTTTCCATGTCCAAGAAACTACAAGACATCAGGCCCAATAGCTTATTCTAGAAATTGTTCTAATTTTCTAGGCTTCTTTTGTTTTATACCCTTTATAGGGTATCCTCAATTTTTTTCATGTAATTAAGTGTATATTCTATTGTTGTTGTGGGTCTTCTAGTTGAATACCTAGAAATATTTCATTCCCCTTTATTGATATGTTTACTTCCCTATTGTTTTTCAACTCCGTGAGTCTTTCATGCAATATTTGTATGATATTATGTCACAGGTACTACTTAGAGGTCAAATTTAAATGGTTGTGTATAATTTTTCTTCCCTTTCTTCTTCTTGTTCAACATCTGGAAGGAGTAAAAATATATCAACTTGTTCTTCTCAAGCTTGTGGTGGAATTAGGAATATTATGTTAGATTATTAACTATTCATATATATATTTGGTCAATTGTAGGTTGATACAAAATCTCTTCGTGGTCTACATCTAAAGAGTCAACATATCGAACTTAGATTATTTATAGGGGTAATTCAATGTGTGATGATGGAGGAATCATTTTTTGTATGTGGTGAGGTACTCTCTATCTATTGGAAGATTCTTAAAGTTTTCCAAAGGGCTAACTAGTGAAGCTTGTTTCATGTCTAGCCAAATTAGGAAAGAGGGGAACCAAATGGACTTATTAGAATTTTCACATTCATACCGCTTCATATTTAACATGTCACCAATGTTTTCCTAGTTGTCTATTTTTCCCACCATGATCATTTGACCAATTTATTGCAGAATAGTGAGTTTAATGTTGGAGACTCTCCCTACACATGCAAAATGACTCCCCCTCATAAATAAATATTTAGAAATAAGAAAAGAATAATTGAGATATCAAAAAATTAATTTCACAATGCCTATATTTAACATAGTAATATAAACACAAATTAGAAAATTAGAATTTTTATAATTTTGAAATACATATAACTAAATATGGAAACAAACATATCTATACTTGAATAATATTAATTGATGGAAGGAATAATAGTTGAAATGAACTTTGGACACCAACATTAAGAGCTTAATTGATCTACAAAATATACACCGTCATTGTATCATCTAATGGGTAAAATGCAAGTACTCGTCAAGATCATTACCATACGTTGACTCTTCAAAAGTGTGTTTTGTGTCAATATTGATAATCCAAACCATTACCATATGTTGGTTCACAAAAGTGATTTTTGGGTCAATATCGATGATCAAAATATAAGCTCCAAAATACACAACAATTATTATATTCCTTTCTTATGGAATTGAATTTGGAGTTACACTTCATTCAACTTTATGAGTGTTATGCCACTTTAAGTACATAAAAGTTATAGTTTTAATGTTATAGTTAATGTGTTAGATATTAATACTAATGTGTGTTGTAAAATTTCAAGAATTACAATGTCATGATCATAAAGTGTACTAGGGGTCATAGTTTCTAGAATTGTATAATGGAAAGGTTTGTAATTATCTAAGAGTATGAGTGATCACAGTAAATTAGTGGCCATGGGTCATATTAGTGTTTTGCCATTCATTATGGTTTTTCGTTAAGGGGCACATATTGTATCAGACATTATAGTGGTCAGAGTGGTCAAAGGTTATATTAAATAAGGGGAACACTTTTGTGGGGGTTAATATATAGTCCAATAATAGAAATAGATAATAATAAATTCATTATAATTAGTGAATTTATAGATACATATATTAATATATATTTTTATAGATCAAAATATTTTTGGTAAACTCAATGTGTGTTTCCTTATAATTTCCCTCATTGTTTTAATCCAATAACTAATTGGTTGTACTTAAAAAAACCCTAGGTGATTTAGTAGCTAGGTTTTTGATACTCCTAGAGTATTGCAAGGCTCTTAGAAATATTGAAAAAAATAGGTTCTCTCAAACTTTCAAAAAAATATCTTATTTATATATTTATCATTCAAAATTTCCAACCTTAAAGTATTTAGAAAAAACTATAAATTAATTATTTCTTAATTACTAATGAAGAGCATTGTTAATCCATGACTTTAATCAAGATTATTATTAATCTATATGATTTTATGTATTAGCTAAAAAGTTATTTTATTAGTGAAAAATGTTATTAAGCCATATGATTTTAATAATTTTTTTTCTTATTTAACAAGTTATCATGATATTTTATTTTGACAATTTTATTATTTAGCAAAAAAAATTATGTATAATTACTTTCACTCATTTTGGTAATTGTGTGAATTCAAACCAAGTAGGATAGTGTGAGTCACTGAGATAAAGATTGACATTTCAGATTTAAGAATTAACTTTGTGCATATTATGTGCACTTTGAAGAAACCAATTTACACATTGCGTTTTTAAATATCACTATTACTTTTTTAACCTTGAAATTGTCTTTTTTACTACAAAAGAAATTAAATAGAGGCTCTTTCTAACTTTGAAATTGTCATTTTTTACTTTAAAAAAATAAATGTTATTTTAAAATTTAATTTTTAATTTTTTACTTTGTTATCAACCGTTTGGTCTTTCTTACTTTGAAATTGCCCAATTTTTTTTTTTTACCTCTAAACGCAATGGAGTGAGATTAGACTGAAAATGGTATCAACTCTTTGGCCTTTGTCACTTTGAAATTGCCAATTTTTTACCTCCAGATGCAATGGATGAGTGACATTACACTGAAAATGGTATGAAGGTGAAGTGGGTGGACACCAAACTCACAAAGGATGATAGGCGTGGGGCCTATCTATTTGCATCCGATGAAACACCACAAGGAAGCAATTAACAATCTTTTTAAATTTAACTTTTAATCTTTTACTTTACCTTTCTTTAAAATTTAAAGGTTAATTATTTTGGTTCTTATTTTTTTTATATAACGGTTTGCTTTTTTGGTGGACTGTTCTTTAAATTTACATTACTTTTTTCTTTTTTCAAACTGTCACTAAAAATAACATTTTACTTTCTATTTGGGTAACTTTTTTCTTTTATTAGCGTCTTCTTGAATTCGAGCCGTTTCTTTAATAGCCGTTTTGAATTCGAGCCGTTTCTTTAATAGTCGTATAGACGGATTTCACAATAGCAATGTCTCCGTGCCAATATGTGATGTTTTTTTTTATTTTTTTGATGACAGAAACAATGGGCATGCCCAATTTTTCGCTGATAGTGTTTTGATTGGTAACGTCAATGTTGTTTCCTCTGTATCTTTGTTGGGAAAGCGTCACACTGGATATATCATATGATGGTCGTGTTTTCTTTGTTGGAAGGGCGTCAGACGGAATATTTGAAGATTGTGTGTTTGATCTAGATTGAGCGTGAGATGAATATTTTTGAAGGGCGTGTCTTTTTTGGGAGACCGTCACACTGAGCATTCCAAGGTAGTGTGTTCAATCTGTATCTCTGATGAAAGAGCGTCAGACTAAGAATACGAAGGTGGTGTGTTCGATCTGTATCTTTCATGAAAGAGCGTCAGACTAAATATCTTTGAAGATTTTTGAACGTGGTGTGTTCGATCTGTATCTTTGTTGGAAGAGCGTCAGACTGAATAAATGAAGATTGTGTGTTCGATCAACCGTCAACGCACCTAGCACTTCATAACTCTACTTCCAATGACGCTGGAGGTAAGTAGCCATTTCTGTCGATTCGAATTATCTTAATATTCTTGAGTCATGCCTTTTCATCTTCGATCTTCGTTTTAAAGTCTGGTCTATGGATATTGTTCATGGATAATTTTGTTTGCACATTTGAAGCCGTGCCTCTTTTTCGAGCCTTGTTTTGAAATATGGTTTATAACCTTTTTTACTATTACGGATAAAGTTTATGGATAATTTTCTTTGTCGGTAGTAGTGTTAGTATCTAATCTTAATAAATAGGAACCAGCGAGCCATTCGAGCAAGCAAGTCGAGGTCAATCAAAGAAACCAAGAAAGACGCTACTCAACACCATTTTACACTCAAAGAGAAAGCCTATAGCACGGAGTTCTCACGTAAAGGAGTAGATAAGCAGACACTTTGAAAAAGCCGTATGCACGAGTGGATAATTTTGTTTGCACATACATTTGAAGCCATGGCTTTTTTCGAGCCTTGTTTTAAAATATGGTTTATAACTTTTCTTTTACGACTATGGATAAAGTTTATGGATAATTTTTGAAATATGGTTTATAATTTTTTTTTACTACTATGGATACAGTTTATGGTTAATTTTGTTTGCATATTTGAAATGTTGAGTATTTCATTATACATTTGTTCAGGCATCGAAAAGTCTGAACACTTCTCATCAAGATTTGTTATCTATTACTATATCTGCGCACTGAATTTTTGTCTTATGGTTAACCATACATCTACCATAGATACCCGTAGCCTCAAAATTATCATCCTAAAAACTAGATTACTACTTTGACATCAGAGAAATTCATGCAAACATTCACCTCTTTCCTGGTTTGTCAAATGACGGATTGGAAATGTTTCTTGCGTGGGTGATACACTTTGATGTCTTATTTTTTTAATCGTATTCGAAAATAAACTCAGCTATTTTTATTTAAATTGGAATTTGGCTCAGATCATATATTTTTGAAAATTTTAATGTACAAATAAATTTCACATTTTAAATTGTATATTTAAATATTGAATATGAATATGTGATTTTTTATTTTTTATTTTTCCAAATAAAAGATGAGAATGTTGTGTATTAAATTACAAGTAGATTATTCTTAGGTGTTCATTTTTTATGTTCACCATTCTTACAATTTTGATATTGAAAATCATGAGTGCCCACACATAATTTTGAAAATAATATTTGATTTAAACTAGAAACTTAAACTAAATTTTACTAATTAAATTATTGTTCTCATAATTACTTAATATATTGAAAATTTTTATACACATTATTTGTTATCTTATCATGTATATATTGATATCTGAATTATCACAGTAAATAATGAATCAATAAGTATTATAAGTAAAGAGAATTAAATGATATGCAATTTTACTTGTTTTTTAAATTCTTTAGCAGGTGGAGGTGGAGGTGAAGGTCGTGGTGGTGGTGTATGTGGAGGAGGAGGTGGTGGTGGTGGTGGTGGTGAAGGAGGAGGAGGAGGAAGCGAAGACGAAGGTAGTTAAGGAGGAGGTGGAAGAGGAGGTGGAGGAGGTTGTGTAGGAGGAGGAAGAGGAGGAGGAGGAGAAGGAAGAGGAGGATGTGTGGTTGTTGGTGATGGAGGTGGTGGAGGAAGAGGCGGAGGTGGAGGTGGTGGAGGAGGAGGAGGAGGAGGAGGTGGAGTGGAGGTGAGGAGAAGAAAGGAGGAGAGGGTAGAGGAGGGGGAGGAGGGGGTTTTGTTGAAGGAGGAGGTGGAGGAGGTTTTCGAGGAGGGGGTGGAGGTGGTGGAGTAGAAAGTTGGAGGTTGAGTTGGTGGAGGAGGAGGCGAAGGTGGAGATGGTGGAGGAGGTGGAGTCATAGGTGGTAGATGAGGAGGTAGAAGTGGTGAGGTGGAGGTGGTGAAGGAGGAAGAGGAAGTGGAGGTGGAGGTGATGGAGGAGCAGGAGGTGGAGGTGGAGGTGGAGGTGCAAGTGGTGGTGGAGGAGGATGTGAAGTTGGAGAAGGAGGTGGTACAGGAGGAGGAGGTGGTGGTGGTGGTGGAGGAGGTGGATGTGGAGGTGGAGGTGCAAGTGGTGGTGTAGGAGGATGTGAAGTTGCAGGAGGAGATGGTCATGGAGGAGAAGGTGGAGGAGGAGGTGGAGGTGGAGGTGGTGGAGGAGGTAGTGGTG
>APFE030501135.1:0-12248 GCA_000404065.3 Pinus taeda | reverse complement strand
TCATTTCTAGCATAAAAAGGAAAATTCAAATAACTTTTGATAACAAAAATATTCTCAACAACAAAAGATGAAATATTCTGTTATCACAAAATCTAACCCTGATAGGTTGCTGATCCAGTAGACTTTGAGTAACTCTTTCAAACCAATCTTTTGGTTAAGGCACAACCTCCTCAACCTGAGAGGGCTCTCTCAATAGTTTAATAATTTTGATTAATGATTAGATGACTAACTCTAGGAACAAAATGGATAAATGTGTAACTGGTTGACTGGTTGAATCAAAGGTTAGCAAATATCTATTGGGCTATGCAGTCAAGATAGTCTTCAACAAAGCAATCATGATCATCAAAACATGGAAATCAACGCACTTAGAGTCTAGGTTTATAAATAGAACAATAACATAGTAAATCAATACAGTTTACAATCATGTGAAGGAAGTTAGAGAATTTTCCAATGAATTCTAAGTATCACAAGCTCATACCACTACAAATAAGTAATTGAACAAGGCCATGAGAACATCCAACACATAATCTTCTTGTGAATCTTGAGTAGTCAAACTGATCTCTGTATTATGTTTGAAAAACCACATTTTCTTACAATAACACAACTTTCTTTTGCTAATGAAATTACCAACCCTTAGGAATTTGATTCTCAAGCTTTATATAGAGCTTATAGCCTTGGATACTAGGATCCATCTTTGGAGGAATTCGAATTCCTAACTTTGACACCTATCTATTCATAAAACAAACTACTTAATTACAATTTGTCAGCTAGTTGTCTTTAAGAGTCCTAATACAAATAAGAGTGAAACTCCTAAAACATGCTTTTAACAACCTTATCTATGACTTCAATACATTCTTTAATCAGCTGCCAACCCATGTCTTCGAGTTTGATGATGTCCACAATGTTGTTACAAAACCTGTTGAATCATGAACTAATTGTCGTGAAAACTAGGAGACGAAGTTCCTCCTTTTAAGGCCCTTAATCTTTTATGCTTATCTTCGAGCAGCTTTGCTGGTGTACATGTGGCGTGCATTAATAATCCATCAAAACATCATTTTCCACCTGTTCAAAAAGGAAACTCAAATATATGGAGGGAGGGATGAAACATGACTGCGCTACAAAAATACTCTGTTTTCGTAGCACAACCTTTATATCACTTGTGAAATAATTCTTTGAACTTTGCTTTCTACACCACTGCCATCTGAAACTCCATACGTGATCCCATGTCTACCAGCAACTTCAAAATTTGGAACTAATCAAACCATACCTCGGGAAAGCATCCATAAGTGCTAAATGATCATCTTCAGCAGTTTTGTAGTGCACTATGAAACTGTTGTATATGCTCTTTTTTAGGAAGACCTTCAAAAATATATAATTTGGGAGTTTTTTCAAAATTTCATGAAGACTGATATGATCAACCAAAAATCAAATCCACTTGCCATTATAAGATGTTCTTCTTCATAGCTGTTCTTCTTTTTATATGTCAAAACTCTTTTTATGTGCCAAAACTGTTTTAATATATATCCTTGATTGTTCTTTTTCATCACCCTGATTCATTATTGTTGTACACTCTTTTCCAGATTTAGTTAGTTGTATTTCTAGGTCTTAAATTTGTCTCTTCAATCTCCTGTTTGTAGCTCTCAACTGAGCATTAATCCTCCTTACAAATCTGGCTTCTTTGATTGCAAGAACAGTCCAGGTAAAATATTGAGTTTCACTATTTACTATTTCTAGTTTGGAAACCTTTTTAGCTTCCCAGAGAGCCTTCATCCTTTTAAAATTTGTCTTTTTAGCAGCATGCCTTCTTTCTCTCACTCTGAGTCTAACAATTTCATTGGTAGCATCTTTTAACTTTCGTTTGAGTAGCAGGAATTGTGTTTTTGTCACCTTCAGGTCTTGGAGATGAAAGTCTGTCAGCTCTTCTTGAACAACAGATTCTTCTTCTGTTCTCCCTGGCTCATTATTGGACTCTCTCATCTTCTTGGATTGCCTAGTTAAGGGTTTTCTAGGTTTAAAAACAAATGTTGTAACATCATCCTCAAATTCCAATTTCTTGGAGGGTTTCATTTTCTTCGACTTTCCTTGATCAAATTCTATCACATCTGCCTCCACCAAAGGGGATTTTGCAATATCAATGGCTTTTAAATTATCAGTTAAATCACCCTTCAAGCTTGAACCTTCTCCCAAGATCATTGTTTTACCTTTCTCCTTTTCAGTTTGACTTTTAGCCAATCTCCTTTGAACTAGTTTTTTGGTTGACAGTTCTTGTGTCTTTCCTTTAACCTAAAATATCTTTTCCTTTGTAGATTTAGGAGTTTCAAGAATGACTACTGGTATTTTGTTTTCTTGCTCTTTCACCTCCTTCCTAGGTTTCAACTTAACATACCTTTTTGCCCTAGACATTACATACTTACTGGTTTCTGCTGATGGATTTCCTTTAACCCTAGGGTTAATATCTACACCTTGTTTTTCTGCTCCAAAATCACATGAAAACAAAAACGAGGACCATTCTTTGTTTATCCTTTTGAGTTCATGTAGAACTATTAGTTTAATTAGACCATGATGAAACAGGGAAGTTTCACATCCTTGAGACTTCAACTGTACTTTATCTTCCATCTTAGCTACACTTCGAAATAAGAAGTAAGGTAAATCTAAAGAAATCATACCAGTAAAATGTAACAGGAGTTTAAAATGATATGAATAAACATGTTGATATCTACCTTCATAGGTAAAATAACTTTGAATGTTGAAGAGAAAATTGACATAGCTGTCCTTGATGTAGTCTCTAGGAATTGCTTTGGTTAAGTCAGATTCTACAAACACTAGATTTAGAAACACCTTACATGATTCCATGTCAAATCTGAAGTTTTTGAACCATGTATCTTGCCCCCTAGGAATTTCTGTCGCCAAAGCTATGACCTCTGGAGAAATTTGCAAGTTCAACATTCTGACCTTTGTGCTTGAGCCAGTGAAATGTAATGCAAAATCCTTTGTCACTTGAGTATGTCCTCCCTGCAATTTCTTACAAAACTTCTAGCATCTTTCTTTCTCGAAGGCTTCTACAACTGATTTGTCTCTGACTAAGACCTCAGTGTTTTCAAGCTTTGTTCTTAAACAAAGACCAGACCTGTGACGTTTCTTCTCCTCTGACATCTTTCCTTTTGAATACTTGTAACAAAACCAACCTCACTTAAAATTTTGTTGATTAGCCTCGCTTGCCAATGTTGGTCAGCCTCGGTTAAATTATGGATGAGGAAAACCTTGGTGAAAAATTACCAAAGCTTATTGTTTGAAAACAATTCTGTTTGAGGGTTTGCATGCAAACTAAGATGATGAGACTAGCCAACCCTTTCAAATTTGAAATTATCTTTCATAGTGAGCCCTAAATTCGAAATGATGAGTTTGGATGGTGGCATGCTTAAGGACTGACTCCTAGCTAACACCTAATAATGAAGATTTTAACGGAATATTAACGGATTGATGTTTGACAAGACTGTTCTATGAATCCGCGCTTTCGTAGCACACAAGGAAAAGCGCTACGAAAAGAGCAGCATTTTTGTAGCGCAAAACATACATTTTACACGGTTTCCGCTATGAAAACGTGGTTTTGGGGCTAATTCCAAAAAAAATTCAAAATGGCTTAAGCTATGAGTTTCTAAAAAAGAATGTAAGACTCATGAAACATGGAAAAAGGATGTTATACTTTATTTGGATATGAAAAATGAAACCTTTGAGACTCATAACCTATCACCTGCCCATTAAAACATAGGGTGACTTGACACTTATCTAAGACCATGACTAGGAACAATGTAAACCCCTATTTTGGTGATAATATATTCAAAGCTATTGTTTGAATATCTTGTGTATTTTAAATAATAATGGAAGTGAATTGTCCACCCTCAAAACTAAGCACAAAACACATTTTACTAGTCTGGCTTTGGCCTTCTTGTTGCAATTGTAGGGTTTCACATGACAAAACCTATATTGATGATCCCTTCACCAACTTATGAATGATAGTGCACTTGCCCAAGAAAAGGCCTCATGCCCCTTCTAGCAAATAATTAAAATACTCCCTAACATACATAGTGTATCCATCATGCCCATGAAATAGGACTTGTGTGTAAAAGAATCGATTGGGAGAAGGGTCCCACCTAAATACAATAGTCTACAGGGTTATTAGTATGCAAATACTCATTCCTTGCCAAAAAAGATGCAAGTCTCATGAAATACCTTATTACGACCCTCACAATTGTACATACAATGAAAACAACATATAAATAATTTACTCTATGGAAACTTTAGAACAAATACAAAATTCATGATTGAAGCACAAATAACATGCTTGGTTAATTGGAAATCCATGTTGAATCCCTATTGTGGAAGTACATAAATATCACACTTTCCTTTTTCTAATCCGAGCTTAACTAGACCTTCACCAAAATTTTATCTCATTAAAAGTAGAGGGGTAAACACATGCTTTCCCCATACTACAAAGTTAACTCTAAAGCACAACCGAAGATAGATTTTCTCTATAACTTCAGAAACCTCAACGTGATGGTTAGAATGATAGCACCAAGGCTCTAAAACCCATGAGAAATTGTGGGGATAAAACATTCAAAGAAAGGTGAATGATTATTCCTTACATCCATCAATTTGAGTGGCATGATTAGGATATGAATAGTGTTAGGAGTTCAGGTGTAGGGTGAGTGAATACCCACTCACTTGAGTTCCTAAGAATTTTTTTCTTGTGACTCAAATTAAATAAGAATTCCCATAATGAGGTTATGAGGTATTACACATAAGTTAGCATCACTTTTCCTCCCATTTCTCATCAAGGAAATAAACCTTGAAAAAAAAACTAGGAAAGTCTTTTGGCTTTCCAATTAGTGGAAGCATCTTATGAAGTTAAGGAAAACATTTTTTATCTACTTAATTTTTGGGGTCTCTTCGCAATAGGCCAAAAACTTCTCCACTTGGGCATATCACAACCCAAAAGTCCTTTATATAACTAATCAAGAAGTTTAAAGCATTTATATTTTGTTATTTTGTTATGTTTTTTTAGGGATGGATTTCTAAATTTTGTAATTAGTTTCTTGTTAAAGATATATCCTAAAAAACAAAGTTATCAAGTGACGAGCTCACTATTATGAAGGTATAGACACTGAACAATTTATTTCTAATATGGCAGCATCTTGATTTGTTCAAATCCTCACCTGAAAATTGTTGTGTAAATTCAAAAGGTTGAAATTGCGTGGCGCAACTCCAACATCTACTTGAGAACTAGGGAGAGTATCTTACACCATGAATATGGAACCACTTGCTTCCCCTTTGCCCTTCCCAACTTGTTCTAACCTATCTGAACTCTTGGAAGAAGGACCCTTTCATCAACATTTCTAAGTTTTTTTTAAGGAAATGGAACATGCATAACCATAAAATAATTGTTGTCTTGTGTCTCATTGCTATATTAACAAGTTTTGTAATCTAGATTTTTCCATTTCTAATTCCAAGAAACTTAATAATCCAAAAAAGGCAAAAATTAAAAAAATCCCATTACACCACAATTAGTGCTTAATTATAATGATGCTTGGGGTTTGAACTCTCAGGATCATGATGACCATTATCCCCATTTAACTCAATAATTCTTATTACACTATAAAATTAATGTTTTTTCTATTTATTGTTAGGTTTTAAAGTCATAATATCTTAATTATAATCAAAATCAATTTTAATGTTAGAGTTTATCCTAAAATATTAAAGTGGGTTATTAAAGATTTTGTATCATATTATTATTCACTTAAAGTCGACTAATGAGTTAAGTGGACATTGTGCGCATTTACTTTGTGTTTTATTATTTTTGGTTTTGAGTGGCTGTCAATAATCAAATGGGTGTCAAAAGGTGATAAGAGGTTAAGTTTTAAATTAAACGTTCCCAAATCTGGTGGAGAAGGAATGGTGGTCAATGCTTAACGTGTGAACCTTAAATTAAACATTCCCAAATCTGGTGGAGAAGGAATGGTGGTCAATGCTTAACGTGTGAACTTTCCATGAATAACATGAATGCCTGCTAGTGGACAAGACTTTCATTCATGCAGAAAAGTGACAAAGAAGTCATACAGAATCGTGATAGTGGAAACTGGAAACATGTGACGATTTGGCGTGCTACCGAACAGTAACATCGAACAATGTCGATCCCCATGGCAAACACTTGTTAACCATGAACTTCACGAGGTCCATGCATTCAGATCCCCATCAAGGCAAGCCTTGCCGTCATCTGTACGGTTTTCTGATTTGCAGTGCTTATATACCATATTGATAACGGGGTACCATAGTCATGTAAACTACTACATTGAATTAATTTATCATGCTTAGGATCCAAGTGAAGAAATCCAATGTATAATATTTGATTTATTTATGTATTAAATTAGCTATATATTTAAAAATGTAATTTAAAAATATGTACTTTTAATTTTATCTAGAGAAATATAATTTTTTTAAAAGAAAAAAGTGTTAAAATTTCTATTAAAGAGAAAAAATCGGTATATATAACATCTCATCAAAAGTCTAAACATGTTTAGAATAAGAAAATAAGAATAAATATAAGGACCTGATAATGAATAAAAAAATCCAGATCCACCCTAGTCATTGTGCTCAAAACTAAAGAAGACACCATCTTTTTACTATGCTTACTTGAAGAAACACTAAAAAATGGAGAATTTGTCAATGTATCCTCGATACATGCCCAAATGGAAAAGAAAGAAAAGACTAAATGGTGACCGTTTATTAAATCTACTAAGTAGTAAGAGTTAAACGAGAGGGATCTTTCCCTCCTCCAAAACAATTAAACATGATTAGAGACGAAATTGAAAAAAACCTGGATTCGCATGCAAGCCTTCCTTTGACAATGCATCAACCACACAATAGTGTTCCCTATAAATATGCTTAAAAGACATGTCAGTAAAGGATTGAGAATATATTTTTATCTAAGACAACCAATTTACCAAGGAGGGAGGTGAGAAATTGGACATCCCAGTAACCCCATCAATAATGATATTGAAATCACCATAAACTAAAATACAGTCCAAATGATTCTTCTTGGCCAAATATGACAACCCCCTAAGGACCAAAGCTTAATGCAGTGTAGATCTCACTCAAGACGATCTACTTTTCTCACTCGAAATAGAGCCACTTACTACTCAATTTTGTATTGTTATATTAATTTTATTGTTGCTACTTGAACATTTGTACATGTTTTTAGAAAATGAATAAATGAACACTAACGTGTAGAATATGCTTCATGAGTTCCACTGTGTTGTTGAAGGAATACTAATAATACTTATGTTTTAACATAAAGATTATAATATGTCTTCATAGTCCCATGGAGCAGCTAGGTTGGTGATCAAATTAATGTGAAATTTGTGAAACTTGAGAGATCCAAGGTTCAAATCCCCTGGTTGTAACTTGGTTTATGGAAATGAGGACATGACATAGGCCCCAAGAGGTTTATTTGTAGTTATGTGTCAAATAATTGTTGGTTCTCTAGAATTATATATATATATATTTATCTATATAATACTATATATTATATATATATAATTATTCAAAATTCATGTTTTTATATAGTTTTTGATATATGATCTTTAAATGATTGAGATTTGAGATGCAAAATAATGAGTAATATAATAATAATAGTAGTTTATTAATTTGTCGAGGAACTTTGAGTATTTTGTAAGTTATTTTTAAAGATAGAGAAAAGTAGATGCTTAGAGCATGCTAAAGGTGATGCAACTACATTGTAGATTTCTCTAAAGATATTTTTCAATGTTGTATTGTTATATTCATTTATTTTTGCTACTTTTTATGATGTTGCATATTTGAACATTTATACGTGTTTTTAGAAGATGAAAAAATGAACATTAGTATTTAGAATCTACTTCAAGAGTTCCATTATATTGTTGAAGGAATAATAATAATAATATAATAATAATAAATAATAATAATATTAAATTATAAAAATATTTTTATAATTTTTTTAAATATAATTTAAAATTATTAATAAAAAATGATTATATAATTTTTTATATAACTCAATTCTTAAAAAAATCATCTTATATTTATTAATATATTATTATATTATATTATAAATATATTGTTACTGCGAAAAAACTTCATTCCATTTAACATTTTATTAATA
The DNA here is from genome assembly GCA_000404065.3 of Pinus taeda. NCBI lineage: Eukaryota > Viridiplantae > Streptophyta > Pinopsida > Pinales > Pinaceae > Pinus > Pinus taeda. The sequence continues at coordinate 4,057 of APFE030501135.1, read as the reverse complement.
TAAAAAAAACTATGTAATAACAACCAAATAATAATAATTTATCGAAAAAATTAATAATTTATTAGAGAACCATATAACTAAATAACCAAATTAATATAACAATTTTTTCAAAAAATTAATGTTTTTGGTGTCTTCTCATTGTAGATAATTAAAAAAAACAATTAATAATAATTTATTAAAAAATAATGTTTTTGATATTATCAAGTGGTAATATAACTCGAAAAAATATATTTGCAAGTTCTTATATTTAAGTGATTGAAAATTCAACTATCCAGGAAATATCCCACCAACTCAACTTAAAAAATCCACACATATCAACCATATTTATAAATAAAATTACATTAACCCATAATATTATTGATAATATCACATCATAGTGTATGGTGTAAAGATGTAAAATAGATTATGATACCACATTTATTTGAGATATTAGATTTGGTGAAATGTCAATCAATAAGTGCGGTTGACAACCTAGGCGTTGTATTTTATTGTTGTTCTGGTTTGAAGTGCCTATCATGTCTAAATTTAATAATATATGAAGTACACTAAACATTTTCAAGCTTGCTGCAGAAGCAAGGGTAGTCAGTCAGTTAATTAATGCGCAAAGTTTGGAGGAAAAACTTATCGCTTCCCATTGTGCGGGAAATCTGTCTTATCCATCTACACTCTGACACGTAAAACACGGTCACATGAAGAATCTTTCAAACGCTAATTTCTTATCATGCTAACCATTCTGCCCCAGAGTTATAACGGCCACAGACTTATCGGGCATTTTAGATCAATTAATTAATTTATATCACTATTGTTATTATTATATGTGTGTTTTTAGAGTAATAGGCAACTACATCGGGTTTATATTCATGTAATACAGGTTGTATATTACCGTTATATTTTTTAATGTGATTTTATAATAATGAGATGTCAATGCAGTGTAAACAAGGGTTTTAAATAAATCGTTTATGAGGAGTAGTGACATAGATGTAAGGGGTTTTTAAATATTTTTTCCAAAAAAAATTATGTATTTTGTATTAAGCAAGTTAATGATTAGTAATTGTTTCAAAAAGTGTAAAGAAAACTGGATAGGATTGTTAAATTAGGGTCGTTGAATTGGAAAATTTGTATTTTGGTTTGAAATAATAATGGTTGTTATATTAGATTTAGGTTATTTAGTGTATTTGTGTTAAGTTGATAATACATGATAGATGGTGAAGGTTGATCGAGATATAATTTACCAATCAAAGATTTAGAGCTATTATGAAGAAATATCGATTTTCTAGAATGGGCAATTCAGGTACATATTACTTTTGCCACATTTAGGCATTCTATGACGTTTGATGAAGGGCATTCAATATTTTTTTTGCCAATCTATGATATGATGGCATTCAAACTATATATTTGTTATAAAGGAAAATAATGATTTTTTTAAATACTAATAAAGATTTATATGATAATTATATATTTGATTTATTTCAATCATATTAATAAAATTTACATTTTGGAAATTCCATTTTTTTATAATTATAATTCCAAAAATTTAAATAATAACAACACATCAAAATAAAGAACATACAATTTAAAACAATATTTTATAGTATTTCTTAAATTTTGAAATACATATGTGATATATTTTATTTAAAACAATGATAATCAATTCGTAGGAAAAATGACAACATATTCATAAAATTTTAAGATTCAACCCATAAAATTTTTACGACTCCATCTATCACATCATCTATATCATATCTCATGCTCATAAATATTTACAAACTTGCTTAACTTGTTTATTTATTAAGTAATATTTTAATTATTTTTTAAATATATTATAATTTTTTAAAATTATATTTTGTTTTAATTTTATAAATCAATTAATTTTTCAATAAAAAAAATAAAAAAAATTAATTTAACCCATATAATATAATTCAAAATTCAAAATATATTAGATAATGAAATTTGTTTTACCATTAACATATACAAAAATAACAAAACAAAATTTTGGTAAATTTAAAATAATGAATCGGTATGAAGAGACCTAGAATCCAACTTTATATTCAAACAAACTTAAAATTAATGAAGTAAACTTTATATATGAGGCAATCATAAATATAAATATGGAGATACCGTGAATGACAACTTTAAGTTAAAACAAACTTGCAAATAATGATAGAGCTCTAACAATAAAAATAATTATTGGCTCTAACAATGATGAATTGGAAAGTGTAGACAGTGAACTCCCATTGCACGTCCAACTTGTTATTGGGCAGCTTGACATACACTTACCAGTGGTTGCAATCTGCGTAGCGCTGGGATTCCTCCATTTGCCGACTGTGAAACCATTATTTTATATCGAATGGTGCGTGTTTTGCCTTAGCAACAAGAAGTTCATGACGTTGAGAAACGAGTACGATATTCGAATTTGATTTGATGTAAAAGTTTGACGATCTAAATCCAATATGTCAACATTCTCTATCATACCCTTTCATTGAATTTGAGGGTTATTGAACTTTTGCAAGAGATTTGATCTCTCACTCTTTCAAAACTAGTCCTTATAGGATTTGGATTTCCTTTATTAAAATCCTAACTTTGTATTTGAGTAATCATGTCATCAGGCTTTCTATTATTTTTTACACCAACATTAAACCACTTTCCCTAAAATTATATAAATTAATCTTAACCTAATACCATTTTTAAAATTAAAATGCAATATACAAAAACATGAACAATATAGCAACAACCGTTAAAGAGAAGAATATATTTTATTACCATTTGGCCAAGTAAGGATTTGGAGCTTTAGTACATGTTATTCAAGCCATCACTATACACTAATAATTTTTAACTCTATGACAAGGTCATGTTTACCTACATTTTCTTAATAGGTAATTTAAATAATGAGTAAGTTTGTGTTGGGAATTGGCATAGAGAAGAATATATTTTATTACCATTTGGCCAAGTAAGGATTTGGAGCTCTAGTACATGTTATTCAAACCATCACTATAAACTAATAATTTTTAACTCTATGACAAGGTTATGTTTAGCTACATTTTCTTAATGGATTATTTAAATAATGAGTAGGTTCATATTGGGAATGGGCATAACTTATGGACCATAACCCTATCCATGAGTCCATGCCACTGCAATAATTTAGATTAATTCATTGGTTAAAAAATATTTTTTTTGCTTAATAGATATGGTATAAAGAAATAATGTAAAGAGCGTCATTTGTACCTTTCACCCGTCTCAAGAATTTTATATTCAAGGATTCGATTTATTGAACCAGATACATTAAAATGGTTGGGCGTGTAAAGACACTAATTTCTTTAAGCAATAATGTAAGCGACTTTGTCCACCTTCTGACCCATCTTAATAATTTTATGTTCACCGACTTGATCTATGGAATCATATGTATCAGGGACTTTAAAATTGTTGTCACTGTAATGTGAGCATTATTATTCATAGTGACTCCTCTCCAAATCTGTCATCAATTAAACCAAGTTGGTGTAAAACCAAATGTGTTGTTAATAAATATTTATGATGCATTGTGACTCCTCTCGAAATCAGTTGTTCCTTAAGGTCCAAGTTGGTGTACAACGTAATGTCTTCTTTATGAATGATGTATTTTTATAATTTTAATTCTATAGCGAACACTGTGCACCAAGAACATTGACATTTTTTTTATCCTGCATCCATATATCGATTCATCGAGCCATTTGCACAAGGCACATTAATAATTTTTATCCTTCACCAAGATTTTGAACCGTCTTCAGAAGGCATATTAATATTTTTTTTCATGGACCAAGATAACGAACACAGTGCACAACACACATTAACAATTCCTATCCTGCATAGAGATTTCGAGTCGTCTGCACAAGGCACATAGAATGTGTGGTTACTGTAACATGTGTTGCATCATGCAGGGTGACTGTTTAAAACTTTCAAATTACTAAATATCAAAATGGTGAATTCAAAGTTATATCAAATTGTCAAATACTTAGAGTATTTGACATTTAACCAGCAAAAGAGCACATCGTCCTTGATTATCCATAATACTATTCGTGGGAAA
>APFE030501125.1:0-46763 GCA_000404065.3 Pinus taeda | reverse complement strand
TCTATATATTCCCCTTCATTTTGTTTAAGAAGGGTTGGATTTCGGATGTAAGAAACTTCTTCTGAGAAACTCTCTGTAACTTTGATATTGTAAATCTTTCAGACAAGTTTAATACAAAGGCAGTGGGATTTCTCTAATGATGTGTAGACTCTTGGTCTCTCGATGGCGTATGGCTCAAAGTTGCAGGATTCTTGATTATTACATGGCTCAATAAGTTTTCTCATGGCTTCTTATGTTACATATATTTCCAGTTATTCCATATGTTTCTCATATTTCCTGTTTCCCATGTTTCGTGTATGTTTAAAGCTCTAGATAGTGAAGAAAAAGGATAGCCTTCAGGATTTAGTCATTGACTACCCTGAGCTCAATCTGAACTGTCTCATATATTTTCTTCTGTTAAAGTGTTTAAAGCGTAATTCTTAAATGCTACCTTTAAGCCATATCCTTACTGTGCATTGTTGTTTTAAGAATTCCAGCGATTGCTCTTAGATAACATGCCTCTTTCACAAATATACAGCTTAAGTAACGAAATCTTAGTTGCTCATTACTAGTTGTAATCACCTCATCCTCAATATTCACAGTTTGTTCCATGAAATGCACACAGGCCCTGTAACTTTCCTCCTAACCAAAATCAAGATTTCAAGAGAAAACAGTCCTAGACCCCATTGCCCAATGGATTAATCTGCCCTGCTGAGGTACTTTAAAGGAATCGGAAGCATCCTCCCAACCAAATACACAAAAACAACCAAAAAACTCATCTCACAACTAGCCTAAAACCCTCACTGAAAGCAGTGATAAACCTAATAGAGAGAGCCCTCTCTGACTGCAGCTGGGCTAGAAGCTGCAGCCCAAAGATTGGTTAGGGGTTACCCCGGCCGTATTCTCTTGGGAGTCAAAGAGAACAACCTGGGTGTTAACAACATGCAAGATATAAAATTTTCTTTCAAGAGACGCTTTCAAAATATATAATCACTCACAAATCCAAAGCGTATATGGAAGCAATATAGAATGACTTGCAAAGGAAACAAATTAAACTTTATTTGCAAAAGCGAACAAGATGATACTTGCCTAAATAAGATAATCAATTTAAGACATTTGTATCAATGACAAGTACATGAAATGATTTGCAAGTAAAATAGTAAGATGTGTTAACATGGAATTCACTTAAACTAAGATTAAATGCAATTATCTTGGTTAATTTTAATTTAAATGCCTAGCCTAGATGTGACCTTTCTTTCGACTGTTTTGAAACAAGTCTCTTCTATGAGTTGTGAAGGGGGTCCAAGGAAAGACAACAAAGGCTATTTTAACGATACTTCCCTTGGATTATACAACACCCCTAATGCCTCTGGCACTACAGAGACTATGGCTCTACGACTGCAGAGACACCTCGATTTTTGGTCCATAATTGCGGTAGGGTTTCCTATAGAGGCCCTCCAAATTTGAAGCAATTCTGACTGTGGGATCCCGAGATATAGTAAGCCCTAGCTCTAGGACCGTTTCTTGCCCTAGGTTTCCCTTGGCTAGTGTCCTCATTTGGATCATTGTGTTCAATCCTCAAAAGAAAATTTGTCCTTTGATCCTCTTCTCTTCCATAATTAGGTCAAGCCCCTCCTTGGTTGATCAACTCTATACCCTTGACCAAATTCTAGGTCCACTTGGTCCTTTGTGGTCCCGCAACTTTACAACTCTAATTTCACAAAGATCACATAAAGGCCAATTATCCATAAGGATTTTCGAGTCTAGGAAACCTTCTGACAAGATATATTCCCAAACCCTAGCCTCAAGAATCCTCTTAGCCCTTCCTAGAGAGCATATCACCTTGCTTTCAAGCAAGAAATCCATATAACTGAGTCTCTCTTGTGAATAGGCCTTTGGAATCACTCTTTATCCTCTTATTGATCCATTCATATAGTGATTCCCCTTATCGGGTCTCCTCCCATCGGTGAAAGTTCGTAAAGAGTAGGGAGCTTTAGCTAAGGTGACAGTGGGCTATCACTCCATTGTTTCCCCTTAACAGAGTAGTTGCTCTATAGAACCCCCTCCTAGGACCCTTGCTAGTTTGAGCAGTAACATGCTTCTCTCTACAACTTGCGTTCTAGACTAGTTCCAAAAGGATTGAGAAGAAGGATTCACTTAGATCGGGCATCTAACTAAAATTTACTAAGAGCTTGCATCTCACATAGATTTAGGTCTTGCACTTCATCTAGGATAGAATTTGCATCCCGCAACAACTGTTCATCTGGTAACTTGGAATTTTAATTCATATTGTGCAAGTAATTAATTTTTAAAGGCAATGGTCTCTAACTTATAATCTTAAGGAATCTAATCAAATCGTGCTTAATAACCATACTTGTCGCTTAATCTCAACCAAGTTGCTAGGCCATTCAGTTGTGTCTCCTTGACTTGTTGATCCCCAACAAGTCGTTCATCATCTCATCCATAGGGACTACCCCCTTTAGCCTACATTTAGGAGACAGCTTAAACAAAGAGGACAGGGATCAGAGTAACAGCCCTCACCCTAAGCGTTGTTGCAATTCAATTTACAATTTGAACAACAATAGTCCCATCATAAGAGTTGATCGTATTGCATTTCCTTTTGAGCAAATGTTTAAATTTGGTAATCCACAATCAGTTGTGTCTTCCTGATTTCATAGGATTACTTGGTGTGGCAGGATACGCCAATGTTGTGATTATGTGCCACTTGTATCTTTACTGGACCATGCTTATTGAACTATGTAAAGTGTTTTTTTTACAAGGGTGGTGATGGCCCACAGTATTCCAACAACAATGTTGTAATCCCAGAGGTCTCAACTTTAAATTTGTCAACCTAGGGTTCGTACAAACTTAAAAGGTATGATGCACTATAAATACAAGTCATAGTGTTTCTTACTTCTTAATGCACACTAACCTATGAAAGAAATTGTTCTTTCTGATCAAATGGAAGGGATGAGAATGCAGATCAATAGTCATTGTATCTTTAGTAGACCATGCTTATTGAACTATGTAAAGTGTTTTTTTTTACTTGGGTGGTGATGGCCCATAGTATTCCAACAACAATGTTGTAATCCCAGAGGTCTCAACTTTAAATTTATGTCAACCTAGGGTTCGTACGAACTTAAAAGGTATGATGCACTATAAATACAAGTCATAGTGTTTCTTACTTTTTAATGCACACTAACCTATGAAAGAAATTGTTCTTTCTGATCAAATGGAAGGGGTGAGCATGCAGATCAATAGTCATTTAGCTTGGTCTACTCTTGCAAGAGATGAAAATGCAGGAATTATAGTTGTTGGAAACCAATTATAGAAAATAAAGTTGTAGGAAACAAACCACGGGAATCAAAGTAGCAGAAAATGAAGTACAGGAAAGATAAGTTGCAGGAAATAAAGACTATGTCATATTGCAATGAAAAGAAATACACTAAGGAAATCAACCCTAACCTACTTTTGCAAAAAAGCAAATATATCCACACAGAAAACAATAATAAAGCAATCTGGAATCCTATAATGTAATCATATAGATGTGATAGTTTTCTTCTCAACTTCCCCTCATTCATTAGATCATGTCTACGATGACTATTCAAGGCATCCTTCAAATGAACAACATAAAACCATGAGAAATATGAAAAACTAAAGCTATCGAATATGTTCTACAGGAAGCTTTGTAATTCTAATGGAAAACCTATAGTACTACAGGAAACTTCCCAGAGTTTAACCATGTATAGCAGATTCATGAAAGGAAGATAACAACTGATAAAGAAAGTTACTTCTTGCACATGCAACTCATGATAAAAACTTAGCAATTGAAAAGCATCAGATTCCTAGGTATCTATGAGAAACATAAAATGCAATATTCACTAAACTTAATTATAACAACAAAAGAAATTATGACAACCTAAGAAATAAACATGGAAATGAAGTATAGAAAGTACAAGAGGGTTTCCAGAGCACTTGTGGGTGGGCCCTCCCCAAGGTGCTCAGGAACTTGAGTGAAATCAACAGTGGATGCTTACCAAAAAAAAATTGTTTCTCCATTAATTCAAAGTTGACATGGCACAAGTCTGAAAATGAAAAGTTGCAGAGCTGAAAATAACAAAATAGTATTATTTTCCTTTCAAAAAGCTATCTCTCAACTAGCTCAAGTCCTCTTTGTTACTAACCAAAAATGGGTAACCCCCTAGGTGAAAACTTTTCTCCTACATTTGGCAGCCAGTCGGCCAGCCAGACAACCAGCAACCCTTGCCAACCACCATTAGTTGATGATATGCCATGTGCCTCTGCCACTTGCATTAGCCATGTGCTTCTCACCCATCCGACATTAGAACATGGGCGAAGGTGGGCTGCCACTCAAAAGGTACTTTGATCATTTTGCAATCGGATGCTTATATTTGTTTGTTTGGGGACATTTAGTATGGATAATGGGGTAATCTGGAAGATTGACAGACCTTGACCATATTCTTGTTCTCTTGTTTTCACTGGGCATCTTAATCTTTGATCCTAGCCCAAAGGGAGCTTCCTTAAGGCCTTCTGGGTTATACAAGGGGCACTACTTGGGAAGCCCTAATTGAAATAGCATAGTTCCATCTTCCCATATACCATACTTAACACCTTCCATCTCACGTTATAAGCCTTATGTCACCTCCATTCTTTGGGTACAACTTGTCATTGGTTCCTGGGGATTTGCTACTCATGTGTTTACATACATTGAGTAGGACCCGGGACAGACCTTGACCATATTCTTGTTCTCTTGTTTTCCCTGGGCATCTTAATCTTTGATCCTAGCCCAGAGGGAGCTTCCTTGAGGCCTTTTGGGTTATACAAGGGGCACTACTTGGGAAGCCCTAATTGAAATAGCATAGTTCCATCTTCCCATATACCATACTTAACACCTTCCATCTCACATTATAAGCCTTGTGTCACCTCCATTCTTTGGGTACAACTTGTCATTGGTTCTTGGGGATTTGCTACTCATGTGTTCACATACATTGAGTAGGACCCGAGAACTTTGCCCTAGGGGGTTGATGCGACTAAAAGAAAAAGAAAGAGCATATCATGGTCACAATAAAATAAAAGAAAGAAAAATCAAAATGTAAAAGATGGTCAGGGACGTTAAGATTAGCACATGGGCAAAAGCCTAGCATGAGCTCTACCTCACTCATATGGCCATCACTTGGTTCCTAAGCACATGTTGATCCATTACATCAAAAAAGGAACCCTTGCATGTCCCAAACTCAATGAGCGATAAACTTACTCATCTTAAAGGGTAATTAAACTACTACATCATACAAAGCAAGCTCTAGCCCCTTAGCGATGAGCGGTAATACAAGGAAAAATCAAGAAGTAAAAGGTGCACAAGAGAGGTGGAAAACCAAGGCCAACGCAGTAACTCATGCATCCACGAATGCTCCCTCCTCACACATATACACTCAGGATGTGGACAACCCCATTAGTTGGTCCCTTTGACCATGGCACTTCGCCCTCAAGTCTTCTCCCCTCCATTTTCCACATTATTATTCACTAACACCTATCAATTGAAGGGTGGACGAGGGAACTGTTACTTTTGCATGGGGCTAGAAGCCCTTACTAGGGTTGACCATTAGCCACCCATAGGGCCATACCTAGGGAGAAAACACCTTTGCAAGATCATGGTCCTGATTTTGGAAAAGGATCCCTATTTGAAGTATTAAATTGCCCTTAACATTCAAGTTTGGTTCACTTAGATGCATTATTGATATTTATACCTAATGATTGGTTGCTTTCACTACAATCCATGTTGTTCTTGTCAAGTGGTTCAGTAGCCTAATCCTTGAACACCTACTCCATAGGTACCCAAGTCCTTATGAGGAGTACGTTGGCACCAACAAGTGAAGCACTGAGAGTTTGGAGCCTCCTAGTAGCAGTATCAAATGACACATGTCCCAAAGCACCTCCAGCACCCAGAATATTGGCTAACTTTGACCCAGATTTGAGGATTCTTCAAGATGACACAATTGGACCTAGCATGCCCCCAGGCTAACCTTCACACAACTTGATAGGCAGCAATGGATTCAAAGCCCAAATGATGATGGTCTCACACTGAGAGACTAAGGAGGGCTTGTTGCATCAGAGGAAGCCCTAACGGTGAAGGAGAGGAGGGTCTTTTTGGTTTTCCACAACACTATAGAATCTAGGTTAAGGTCTTAGAATCTCTTACATAACCAACTCAAATGCCACAACAAAATACTTTTCACAACGAAACAAATACAAGTACAACAATAAATCAACTAGTGCACCAATAGACAACTTTTTACAATTTTCAACAACCCAACTTCGTTATATTAACAAATTGTAATACAATTGTCTAGAGCTCTTGTACCAAGGATCATAGCCCTCATACAATCACTGATACAAGAATACAAGCTAGGCTTTGGTGTCAGTCCTTCAACAATCAATCTACCCTGAAGAAGATACAACTGGCCTACTAGATGATGTAATGCACTATGACAACTCCACTTGGTTGTACCCTTAACACATTTGTTGTTTCTTCTGCTCCCAATCTGCAGCAACACCAATCTGCCTCTATCAATGGATCCTGTGCCTTTAGGTCACTGAACACGGCTCACCAATCTGCCCTCTAGTTGATCATTATTCAATCAACGAATCAACACATAGGGTCTTCTTGTGAGTAGTTCACAACTTCGTTTGTGAACAACTCCTAGACTACCCATTGCTACTCCTCAACTCTTTGGGACTTCTTCCTACTATTGCCTTTCTGTGCTACTCCAATGAAGACAAACTTAGGGCATGGATGGTTGCTCACTTCTGTTGTAGATGTCCTTCTCTTATCAGCAAACTAGGGTTGGTTCATAAGCCCAAATGGTTGCCCTTATTCCCCCAACAAATAACCCTTAGGCTTCTCCAAATCTACCCTTCTTATGAGTATCAAAGTCCTTGTCAACAAACTGATCTAGGGCATCAAAGAACACCTTACTACTACCCTCCAAACAGACCTTTAGATGTTATTCCAAATTGTCCCAAACTAGGACTTTATCCACTAGCAAACAACATCAAAATGTTAGTTTTTGTAGTATCGAATGTGTTCTAGCCACGAAATTTGGTGGAAAGGCTAGAATACATGAGATCTCCAAAACCCAGAAATTGTTTCTGGAAATTATGCCTAGAAATGACTTAATTAGATTATTAATCAGTTTTTAAATATTTCCTAAGTCTAAACTTAGGGAATATGGTTAATTAATCAGTATTAATTAAGTCAAGGTGAGAATCATCTAGAAACTCACATGGATTGATCCAAAAATGATCCAAGCCATCGATTATATTTTAATTTTGGTCGTTGGTGCTCCAACTATGGATTATAAATGGAGATTGATGTGGTGATGGAGAACACACCAATGCAAATACTCAGTTGCCCAAGGGTTCGATTTTCTCAGTAGCATTAGCTTAGCAGAGAAGATAAAGCCAGAGGGTGAATAGCAGGTGGAAGAGGAGGATAACAGCGTTCTGGGAGGAAGGTTTCCAGTCCCCAGAAGAGGCAAAGGAAGGAAGGCCGGAATTCTCACAGGGCCAGCGTAAGCTCTGTGCAGAGGGTGACGCAAGAGTCTCAGCGCAGAGGCTAGGGGGGTAATTTCAGTGGCAGAAATTAGTTGTGGAGTGAGAAAATTCTCACAATAATTTTGCCAGTATTTTCCTCAGATTAGATTGCAAGTTGGGCATCTATATTATTGTACTCAAAATTGTTGTTGAAAAATAATAATAAAACCCTCATCTGTTGCACCAATTTTCCCGCATTGGATTTTTCTGAGGACAATTGTCCAAAAATAACTCTGTCAAAATTCTTATGGTGTGCAAGAATTTCTCAGTTTTCAGTGTTTTATTTTCCGCAGTATTTTTATGGTGAAAATTGTAGTTGTGATTTTATTCATTGTTTATCGTAGAAAATAAACTGCATAATTAAACTTTCAATTAGAAGAATAATTTCTAGTTGTTGCAATAGATAAAAAATTTCACATGGTATCAGAGCACAGTTGATCAGCTAGAGAGCTCAGGAATACAAAGGAAAGGAATTTCAGTTCTCAACAAGGGCAGCAGGCCGAAATTCCCAAGGGCAGCACAGTATTTTGCTAAGGAGACGAGTTGCTAGAGGAAAAGTTCGATTTTTCTAAGGGGCAAAAAAATTTGATCCTTCCAGATCGAGTGATTCCAGAGGCAGAGGAAGAACCTCAGTACTTTCATTGGGCAAATCTCTAGCTAGACACAGAGGTTTTTGCAACAGTTCGCTAGAGCAAAGCCATCGTCGAGGTGGAAAAGAGGAATAGCACACTATAAATTCTTTAGCATGGACAAAAGTAACATTCAGGAGACTTCAGATTTGTCTTCTAGATTGGAGGACGAATTTGCTTGCTTATCAAGATCAGCGTCACAGGGTGTCTCGTATATAACCAGTGGAGCATCAGCTCACATGACAGGGGTTAGAGAATATTTCTCTAGCTACAAGGAGAAGCAGATGGACTTCCAAATTACTATGGGAAATAGAACAAAATGTACTCCAGTGGGGAGAGGTACCATAAAGTTTCAGACGGAGTCAGGAGCAAGCACCAGCGTTACAGATGTATTGCATGTGTCAAGATTGGGTATGAACCTAATTTTCAGTATCCCAAATACAGGATAAGGGGTATGATATTCAATTCGTAGGGAAGAAAGTGTATGTCAAACACCCACGCTGAAAAAAGGTAAGACAAATTGGAGTTCAAAATAACATATCATATTGTACCAATTACAGATTGATTCTCCAATGGCACTAATAGGCAATGATAGTAGCAGTGGGAAGGAGTTGAATGAGTTATGGCATAGGAGAATGGGGCATCTACACCATGGAGCACTCAAGACGCTCAGAGAAACAGTAACAAGGGTTCCATAACTTGGCACGGAACATGATGATGTGTGCAGAGAATGAGTACTTGGGAAGTATGCTAAGGCAACATTTCCAAGAAGTGACAACAAAGTTGATGGCGTGTTAGGACCAATGTTGCACGAAGCAGGGACGTTTTTTGGAAGCGGGGACGCGGAAGCATCATTTTCCAAAAATCTAGGAAGCGAAGCGTCTGCTATATATATATATATATATATATATATATATATATATATATATATATAAGATTTGCATTTATACTCGAAACAAACATCCCAAACAGCCGGAAGCGTCTAGGAAGTGTCCAGGAAGCATCCAAAACAGGCGAAAGCGTCCAGGAAGCGTCCAAAACAAGCGGAAGCATCCAAAACAGGTGGAAGCGCACTTCCGAGGACGCTTCTTGGACGCATCTGTACGAGACGCGCTTCGGGCCTTAGAACCGTCGGGGGGGGGACGCTTCCTGCAACTATGGTTAGGACTCATACATTCAGATATTTACGACCCGATGTCCACTAGAGCTCTCAGTCGTGACGAATATTTCGTCACCTTTATTGATGACCATTCCAGGAAAACCTGGATCTACTTCTTGAAGACCAAAGATGAGATCTTCGATCGTTTTAGAGAGTATAAAGCTCTTGTGGAGAATGCAACAGGAAAGAAGATCAAGGTGCTTCGCTCAGATAATGGTGGAGAATATATTGATAAAGACTTCACAGATTTTTGTGCGAAGGAAGACATCAAGAGAGAATGGACAACTCCACATAATCCACAGTAGAATGGTGTAGCGGAGCAGAAAAACAAAACCATTGTTGGAGCTGCAAAGGCTAAATTATATGAACAGTATCTACCCAGATTTCTATGGGTAGAGGCATGTAACATGGCAATATATATTCAGAACAAGACTCCTCATAGAGCATTGTGGAAGAAAACGCCAGAAGGAGATTTCATAGGGAAGAAGCCACTTCATAATTTTTGGCAGTGTTGCTTATTGCCACGTGTCAGATGATAAACGTACCAAACTGGATCAGACTATAGAGAAGGGGTTCTTTGTTGGGTACAGCGAAACCTCAAAGGCATACAAAATCTACATTCCTAGCAATAGGAAGATTGTATTAAGGCGAGACGTGAAGTTCATGGAGGACCAAGCTTTCAGGAGATCTCGTGAGATGCCTGCAGGTGATCGGAATCAGTCAGCAGAAGCTCCTTTAGTCCAGCGGCAGGGGCAACCAGTGGGACAGGCAAGAGGACAGTCACAAGGATAGAGTATTGTGACCAGTACCAGTATTTCCTCAAGTGCAAGAAATTCGAAGAGTTCTCAGCAGAGGCAGTATGAGGAGGAGTTGGTTGAACCTCGCACGACTAGTGATCGAGTCAACAAAGAGGTATGTCAAACATTGGGAGATGCAAAGGAGTTTATTGGAACTCCTAGGATGAATAAAAGACAGCGCAGACAGCCTGATAGGTACCAAACATTGGTGGCTCAAGTTGCAAAACCTTCCAGCTTTTAGGAGGCCGCACAACATCAAGTGTGGGTATATGCCATGGTGGAAGAGTATAGCTCTATCATGACGAATGATGTTTAAGAGGTAGTGCCAAGGCCGGAAGACAGATCAGTTGTAGGTTTTAAATGGATCTACAAGATGAAATATGTTGCAGACGGTAATGTGTAAAAGTACAAGGCTAAGTTCATGGAAAAGGGATATGCACAAAAAGAAGGGATAGATTATAAGGAGACCTTCACCCTAGATGCCAGATACACTTCTATCCGGTCAGTTATATCCCTAGCAACTCAGATGGGATGGCAGATTCACCAGATGGACGTCAAGATAACCTTCTTGAACAGAGTGATAGAGGAAGAAGTGTACATAGAACAGTGAGAGAGCTTTGAGACTCATGAGAGGCACGCTCGTGTGCACACTGAAGAAAGCTCTATACAGACTCAAGCAGGCTCCCAAGGCATGGTATGGTAGGATTAACAAATACTTGCAAGTTGCAACAGATGGGATTCATCAAGAGTGATGTAGACCCCAACCTTTACTATTTGATGGTAGAGGGTGAGCCACTCATCCTAGGTTTATATATGGATGATCTCTTTTTGACAGGATCATCAGGGCAAGAGGAACCTGGCAACAAAGTTTGACATGAAGGATTTAGGGTTGATGCACTATTTCCTAGGATTGGAAGTGTGGCAAAAGGATGGGGAGATCTTCCTTGGGAAAGGAAGATATGCTACAGATATTCTGAAGAGATTCAGAATGCAGGATTGCAAACTCCTGTCTACACCCATGATCACCAATTGAAAGAAGATAGATGCATCGAATGACAAGAATGTCGACCCCACCTTGTATAGAAAGCTTATTGGGTCTCTCATGTATCTGGTCAACACTAGACCAGATATTTGCTTCGCAGTCAACACCATAAGTCAGCTCATGGTAGAGCCGAAGAGGGTACATTGGGCAGCAACGAGGCATATTCTGAGGTATGTTCGCCGCACAGTCGAGTATGGGTTGAGATATACTCGAGGGGATGACGTCAAACTTTGTGGATATACAGATGCAGATTGGGCAGGGAATTATGTGGGCAGGAAAAAGTACATTTGGGTATTGCTTCAATGTTGGATCAGGGATGGTTTCTTGGTGTAGCAGGAAGCAAAAGTCAGTAGCATTGATCTCTGTAGAAGCAGAGTATATGGCAGCCAGCACAGCGACGTGCGAAGCTATATGGCTTCGGAAGATGATAGCCAGCTTATTCAGGCAGAGGATGGAGGCGACTAGTGTCTACTGTCATAATCATAGTTGCATGCAGTGTTAATGACAAGTCGAAGCATATCAATATTCGGTGTCATTTCATCAGAGATTGTGTACAACGTGGAGCAATCCAGCTACAGTATGTTCCCACAGAAGAGCAAGTTGCAGATATACTCACGAAAGCTCTAGGGAGAGCTAAGTTCGTCTATTTTAGGGAACAAATGGGTATGGTGAAGAACTCGTTTAAGTAACAGGGGCAAGCTACTTTCGATGATTCTCAGTTGCAGATGTTGCAATTGTAGCAGCAACAAATGAGAGGGAGTTGCAGTGTTGGCAGTAGTACAGTAGGATCAACAGCAACACATATGCAGTATATATCAGAGTTGTGCAATGGTTGGTGGGCAACAGCACCCAGATATCAACAGCGTGACAGGAGATGATACAGAGACAGTGTGTTGTGGCAGGGTGTGCAACATTAGAACACATTCCTCGCTAAGAGGTAGTGTTAGTTTTTGTAGCATCAAATGTGTTCTAGCCACGAAATTTGGTGGAATGATAGAATACATGAGATCTACTAAACCTAGAAATAGTTTCTGGAAATTCTGCCTGGAAATGACTTAATTAGATTATTAACTAGTTTTTTAATATTTCCTAAGTCTAAACTTAGGGAATATGGTTAATTAATCAGTATTAATTAAGTCAAGGCGAGAATCATCTAGAAACTCACATGGATCAAACTAGAAATTATCCTAGCCAACGATTATGTTTTAATCTTGGTCATTGGTGCTCTAACAATGGATTATAAAAGGAGGTCGATGTGGTGATGGAGAACACACCAGTGCAGATACAATTGCCCAGGCAGTTTGATTTTCTCAGTAGTAGTAGCTCACCAGAGAAGATAGAGCCAGAGGTTGAGTAGCAGGGGGAAGAGAAGGGTAGTAGCGTTCCAGGAGGAAGGTTTCGAGTCCCCGGAAGAGGCAAAGGAAGGAAGGTCGAAATTCTCATAGGGCCAGCGTAAGCTCTGCGCAAAGGGTGACACAGGAGGCTTAGCGCAGAGGGTAGGGAGATAATTTCGATGGCAGCAACTAGCTGTGGGATGAGAGAAAATTCTCACAATAATTTTGCCAGTATTTTCCTCATATTAGATTGTCAGTTGGGCATCTATATTATTGTACTCAGAATTACTGTTGAAGAAAAATAATAAAACCCTCATCTGCTCCACCGATTTTCCCACATTGGGTTTATCCGGGGACAATTGTCCAAAAATAACTCTGTCAAAATTCTTATGCCTGTGCAAGAAATTCTTAGTTTTCAGTATTTTATTTTCCGCAGTATTTTTACAGTGAAAATTGCAGTTGTGATTTTATTAGTTGTTTGTTGTAGCAAATAAACTGCATAATTAAATTTTCAATTAGAAGAATAATTTCCAATTGTTGCAATAGATAAAAAATTCACACAATACAAGAGGACAAACATAACTTGTTCTGCAACCTTCTACTGCTCCCCTTGACCTTGGATTTTGTGCAATTTATAAGCTCTGATTAGGGCATCTGTCAACCCTAAAATTTGCTCCAAAACCCTACATTCTCGTTCTCTTTAAGCCCTCACACCTGCACTTGTCTTTCTGTGTATGCTTCCTAGAGTATAGAGTCCTTCTAGGCCTCTCAGCCCTCCCCAAGAGATACCCTTACTACCTGCAATCACACAAAAGTCTGCAGCGCAAACAGAGGAAGGAAAACACCTCAAACTTTGCACAAGACTGTCAGATTTCTTCTCCAAATCCTTAGCCTGCCTTCTATCAAACTCAACCTTCAAGCTATCACGGAAATCACCCCAAACAGAAGTCTATTCCTCCTTTGCTTGAGCTCCTTTGATCTGTGGCTAATCCAAAGGCAATCTTTCTTTGATACACTGCTCATTGGATGGTGAAATGATCCTCCAAGTCTCTCCTTTTTATATGTCTCTATGGGTGTAACGAACAGCCCTTGAAAGGGCACCTCTAAGTCTAGGCCAACTTGATTCTTTTCCATTCTTTGACACATAAAAATTAATGTCTCCACAATGACAAGGGCTCTCTTGGTGCTTGAAGTAGCCCCTTGCTCCTCTAAGGATGCTCTATCATCTCCAAGTGCCAAGTCATCCAAACTCCTCATGGATTCACACCCACAACTTTGGGTGCAAAGCCCACAGCTTGGGTACTCTTGCCTACAAAGCCCATGTGGGTCAAATTCCTCCACAACCCTATACCCTAGGGTTTGGAGTACCTCCCAAGCTACCAATCTCAACACTTTTCACAGTACTAAGTCTTCTACCTTTATTAGCAAAGGTCAAGTCATTTACACCTCAAGTTGTATGAAGGAATGCAAAGCAAGACGCTGCATTATGTAGTATGTTTGTGATCATAACAGTTATTCTTCAAGTCCACTAGGAATCAGATATAAATTGTTGATTTTGGATAGCATCGGATGTGCTCTAGCTCCGAAATTTGTGGAGGGGCTAAAACACATGAGATCTCCAGAACCCAGAAATCGTTTGGAGAAATTCCACCCGAATGAGGAGTTATTAAAATAATTAATATTTTTAATGAGTTCCTAAGTCTAAACTTAGGAAAATAAAAATATTAATGTATATTAATAAAATTATGGGTGAGAAGGTTCTAAGTGACGAGGATCAAGCCTATTTTAATCTTAGTCGTTGATTAGAGATTAGATTATGATCATTAATTCATCAATAGGAAAAGTTTAGGAGGCTTGAGGGTCAGTTGGAGATACACCAAGAGATCAAAGAGTTTGATTTTTCTAGGGCATGGTTTGCTAAGAAAGTTGAGCTAAGTGATCTTAGTTGCAGTGAGAAAGGGGCAGTTCGGCAGAGGGACTTCAGTCCAAGGTCGAGGATACATAGCAGAGAGGCAGAACAGCAGCAAGAGAGACATCACAGCTCCAGAGAGGGTGACGCAAAAGCTAGTGGGGTTGACATAGAAGCTAGAGGGGCTGACGCAGTTCCCTAGAGGCCGCGTTAGGGTTTTCTGTGGGATAGAGAGAGCAACGATTCAGCATATCGACTTCTGAGCAAGGGAGGCTCACTGGAAGGGTGACACAACTCCTAGAGGAGGTGACGCAGTTCCAGCACAGAGCTTGGAGCAGCCATCGCTACCCAGCGCTAGGAAGAACATTTGTCATCTGTGGGATTTGATCATCTAGTTGCTGGAATTGTCAAAATATTTGTCTCCGAATAGAGGTACTTCTGCCAAGATTCTTCTCTATTGGGTGAACCGGATTTGGCACCTTAGCTATATTCAGAAATCTGCTTAATAATACAAACCCTCTATATGTTGCACCGGTTTTCCCGCATTGGGTTTTTCTAGGGACGATTGTCCAAAAATAACAGTGTCCCTTGTGTGATTGTCTCAGTTTATTTCAGTGCATGATCTGTATATATGTGTAGTCTGCAATAGTGTTTTCATCGTTGTTTAAATATTTAAATAAGTTGTTGAATGTAAAGAAAATGTAGGAGATGATAAACCAGTGATTGCAGTAGGATTTCTGATGTGTAGATTCAGAAATTTTCACATGAATGACCAGAAAGGAACATATATTGTAGGCACTGAAATCCAAATCTACCCAAGGCTATTATCACCAATCTGATATAATGCCCTCCATGCTCAGATGGCAACATCATAATACAATTCCTTACGTCAGAGTCCATACAATCTGTACCTACCCTTTCACCATCATTGGGATGGAGCACAAAAGTGTTGTATCCCCCTCCTGGTTACCCCAATTCTGCCGAAGACACAATTGTGGGTAACATGCACCACTACGAGAGATAGGGAACAACTTGGGGGATAATAGAGCAACCTAAATTTTCATGCATTGCTTACTACCAAATAAAGGGCTTCAAAAAATATAAGCCAACAAAAGGTTATCATCGGTTGGCCACTAAGTTGGAACTAGGCATTAAGACTAAACAAGATATAGAGACTCAAGTCCAAAACAAAAGACCTGGCTTTACAAACTCAAAGCCATTTGGAAAGCTCCCTTGGAACCTAAAAAGCCTATTTTGCACTGTCTTCGGTGCACAACAGCTTAGCCGCTGAACAACATTTTAAGTATTTTGGAATGCCTCAGCCTAAACACCATCATTGTGTGGACAAAAATGGAGCTATTAAGCTTCTAATTTGGTTGTGTAGATTTCCCAAGTCACTCTGGGATTGGGCTGCTAGATTCTGCAATCAATTATTTCCCCCCGCCCATTTCTTGGAAGGCATCCCTTCTAGGAGACAAACTCCCAAGGACCGTTGAGCTTAACACAACATAGTAGAGACATATTGTATCACATTTGGAAAAGAAGAAACAAATGTTTATTTAAGAATGCATAACACTAATTATTGTACCTCGCATGATAGCTCTTGAATATGTGCACATTTGCATTTGCAGACCAAGGTGTAGACAGACAATGTGGAGATGGAAACGGAACATTTACACGCATGATTAGATCTCTAGGTTGGAGCACCATGTACCATGAGTAGGGAACCTTGGTTATTCATTCCCCAGCCCGCTCACAATATTTTCATCCTCAACATTGAGTTGAACCTGTTGTTTGTGAATGCTAAGAGTCGCAAAAAAGTTGGTACTCAATGTTCCTAAGGTGTCTCGGAGTTTGACAAGTCTCCTATTATTCCTCTGGGCATTTCTAAACCAGGATAGCCTATGAACCCAAGCAGGGAAACAGTGGATGGGAGTCTATCCAAGCTGATCCTGAAACCTCAGACAAAAGATATGACTCTATGTACTGGTGATTTTGCTTGTATATATTTGGTTCACTTAACCTGCATCCAGCCCTTAATATTATTTTCAAATAAAACACTTCAGGCTTAAGCGAGATCAAGAATATGGATGACTTTTGCTGAAAGTATTTGTTGAATATGGACAACATAAGCAATTTTTTAACGTTTAATATAATTGGAAACATTTACTTATGCTGAGTACAAAACATGATATTTTTTAATTTAGAATTCCACACTCAAACACATCATGAACAAAACCGATGTGATGTTTGACTTGTATGCAACAAAAATTAAAGTTCAGGTAAAATCATCAGATTAAATCAATGTTCACACCTCCAAATTATGTGTTGTGCAGAACTATAAGCTCCCCACCATACAGCTGATTGTGGAGAATAAGTAATCACAGACATACCAAAGCCTCTATACAGGCCACGAATACCCTCTGTCTTCAAAATTTTGGTAACGACATCCATGGCACCATTATACTTTGTTGCCCCAGGAAGGCCCTGAACCATTAACCTTTGACAAACCTGATCATACCAGCACGGGAATTAGAATGTGTAAGAGAGTGAATACTGCAGATATCTTGTTAAGGAATGAAATTTAATGAATTTTTAGATGTTTAGCTCTAACTTCTTCTCCTATGGTGTTAGCTACAGTCCAATTTCAATGGAATGGAATACCTGAAATGTTTATCACCAGAAAGTTAAACTTCACAAACCAAAGTGAATCTAGGTCAATCAAAGAGTGTATGCCCATTCAAAGTGAAAAAGACTTTCCCTGGAATGCTTTACATTAGACAATTTCGGAAAACATAACACACTCAATGCAATGAAAAACAAGCTCAAGCCCATTTGTTTCTGAAGCATGGACAGAGAACAGAAAGATCAAAAAGACTCAAGAGATGCCAAGGAAAAGAAGATACAAATATGCAAAAGACAAAGGCTATCTCGAGCCTTACCAGGTCACCTCACATAGTTTTTAAAAACTCAGACCAAGTTGACACAGACTCAGCCAACTGCTCGGTTCAGCAGGCCAGTTTGGTACCAAACTGGACAATTCAAAGCATGACTCGGCCAGTTTGGTACAAACTGGCCCTACTTGCCTAAGTCAATTTTGGATTGCAAATCCTGCATGTTTGATATGAAGAATCTGAATCTGATATTTTCATGTCAGCTGATTGTATGTCATCTTAATCCTTTCATAAATAATATAAGCACCTCTGTGGTTTGTCATATTTGAACTGGTTTATTAGGTTATGTCAATCTCATGGATGCTTGGTTTTAGACAGACCTTCAAAACCCTGATTTCAGTGACAGTTTGAGTTCTACCCTGAACTTGTAAAACTTAGTTTGTATAATAGAGTCATTCAAAGGTTTGTGGGATTAAAGATCAAAACATTATGAATAGGGGAATGTATCTTGGGAACAAGGCAATTTGTGATTTTGCAGGACTGTATCTTGGGAACAGGGCAATTTGTAATTTTGTAGGAATGTATCTTGCTTCCCAGGTTGGCAAAGGAAAAACTTGCCTTCTCTCATGCAGTTTTCAACATGCTTGAGGGTTGTAATTAATCTTCATAGATGTAGGCAAGATTGCTCTGAAACATTTTTTTCTCAATCTGGTCAAAAGCTGACCCCATGAAGATTGTAACTGTTGCCTTCAGATTTTAATATGATGTCTTGAGGCTTTGCTTTACATTTCAGCTGATTGATACCAGTAGCTAGAGGCTATTGAGAGCCTCATTTATTAATAATTATGTATTTTGTTGCTGATCTATATTGCACTCAGTGCCATTTCGATATATGAGCCATTGAGCAGACTTTGCATATTTTGTCTCTAAATGGTTTGAAATCTTAAAAATAATTTTGTTATTTAAATTTAAATATTTTATGTATCTTTTAGTAAACCAAGTCATTGAAATCAAATCAGCCCGAGCCCAAGTCCAAATTGACCCTCAACCGATTCCATGGCCAAGTCCAAGTCTTAAAACATTGCATACAACTATCTCAAGGCTAGGATGACAACACTTAAAACACTATTCAAGTGTTGGGCAAATATGACAAATAATTGCCCTTAGCATTCAGGCCACAATATGAAGGCAAATTTATGAATATACTGGACAGAACTAGAAGTATATCTGCCACATGGAGGATATGAAAAGCACTAGTGATTAACACATTGACAAAACACCCAGAACCACTAAATCAGCCTCCTGCATCCCTATCTCTCAGTCCAGTCAATCATACTGGTTCAGTACAAACAATGGATTGAGAAGCTAAAAAATAAAAATAAAAAGCAGAGCATATGTTTGAAATTCAAATACTAGACTGTATATAAGATATAAAAGCAAGTAGACAGATCCTGTTCTTTGTGGCAAAAACACTTCCCAAATTCATTACAAAATCCATCAACGGACAACAACAGGGACAGATATTATAAATGTTCAATAAAAAAAGTCTACTTTATTCATTACCCACATCCCTCGCTTATGCATAACTTGCACAACTTGTTTAAGCTCTTCTAGTAATCATGTTAAAAAATTTCGATGCCTTTTTTTTGCCAACACTTCCAGAGGTTATGCAAATTAGCCAACCTTTTCTCATTTCTTCTAAAACAACTGCATCTCCTTTTCCATAAATGCAGATAACATCAATCAAACATTCATAAATTTCCCACAATAGTAGAGACACGCATGCACATTTCCCCTCCTTATATACACAAGAAGGAAGAACATGTCTGCTTTGGCTCCAATATCAATAGAATAAATGTCTTTTTTAAAGTTTCCTATCCTGGATGCAAACTAAATTTGCTAAATAAGATTTAAAGTCAAAATTTCCCCCGGGTGAAAGAGTGTCTTCTCCAGATTTTAAACTCCGTGGATCTTGCCACAATTGAGCTTGCAAAGCATTTACAGGTTTACTATAGAGGAAAAAAATCAACTTTTTATCAGCTAATTTATGCATATTACTGTATTCCTCCAAATTTCTGGAGTGAAATTAATTCTTTCAAGTTCCAAATCGCAACACATCAGCATAAAAAAATTCACCTACAAACAAATGATAGACTTTGGTTAATCAAAACTATTATAGATTTTAAGGTACCTTCCTTTTTATCAGCCACATGCTTTTACATGTCCAAAGCATAAAATTGAGATTACTGAATTTTTTATTCTAACATTAGCCTGTTTGACTGAAGGGAAATCATGTGTTCTTATTTTTATTATTCTATGATTCAGAGAGATCATCTTAAGCATGAAGAAATAAGAAATGTTTATCCAAAATATCTTCTCACTTGATCAGTTTATTGCCTTTGTTGGTCTTAGTAATTAGTCCCAAGATACTATACAATTTCTTTAATATCTATTATAGTGACAGGACCTATCTGAGTCCAGGTAGGCCTGACACATCCATAAACTAGGTTGGTTCAGACCAGACCCAGCTAGACTCAGCCAGACACAATCTAAAACAGCAGACCCAGACTTGACTTGACCATGTCTGACAAGACTCGACCAGACCTGCCAAGCCTCAGTCACACTCAGCGGTGTCTGAGAGGTCAACAAAGGTCAGACAAAGATTGCTTTAATAGACCAAAATGGTCATTTGCCCTTACTTTTTCACTTCTCTCTGATTGTGTTTTGGAGTAGAGTTTTGCACTAGGGATTTCGGCATTTTAGACAGTTAGACCAAGGGCATCATGAATCGAGCTAGGGCACAGCATCAACAACCCACCTTTGCTAGCACAGAACATCTACAAACTTTTGTAGCTGATTTAAGCTTTCTGGGGAGCTTATGCACGACTGCTACAAACTTTCAGAGCTGATTTGAGCTTTGTGAGGAACTCAAGCATGACATTTAAAGATCTCCAGAGCTGATTTGAACCTGCAGAGGAGCTAGAGCACATTAATGATGATGAAAGACCCAAGCCATTGTTTTTTGAGGAATTGATGTAGTTGGAGCAAACCACTGATGCAGGAAGGCCTTCCATTAGCCCTCAATACTGTCAAAAATTCTATAAAGGAAATCCTACTGCAGTGATTAATATGATTTCTTCTACTACCTCAGAAATAAGTTATCTATTGTATTTTTACGGCAAATATTGAAACATATTCTACTGCAGCCTTCACAATTAAAACATTGCAGAAAGTAAATGTAAGTAAAATGCTGGCACATATACAATATTACAAACACAATGACACAGTTATTTTATTATTCTTCAGCAAAAATCAACATGTACAAATTACACCCAGCAGTATAGAACAAGGCTTTCTGAGAAATATTTACAAACGTTCCTGAACAAGTATCTGAGAGAGAGGTTCCTCCACCCTCTGCATCTCTCTAGCTTGTCCAGTGTCACTTTCTCTGGCCTCTGGATGGGCCTGCGCAATGCCTGCGTCACTCAAGCCAGTGCTGCCTCTCCCAGCGTCAACCTGCCCAGCGCAGTCCCTTCTACTGCTCTGCATCTTCGTCCCTGTCTCCCTGACTGATTCTGAACCCTCTTTGTCTCTCCTCCACCTGCAACTCTCTCTTTGAATCAATTTTCCCTTGCCAAACTTCGACTAGTGAGAAAATCAATTTTACTTGGGCAACTGAGTATCTCCATGGTGTGTTTTCCAAATGACCCTCAAACCCTTTCTTATATCTTCTTGTTGGGCAACCAATGGCCTAGATTAAATCATAATCAAAGGTTCTGATCGTTTTGGCTTGATATGTGGCTTTTTCTAGAAGTTTCACCCCTGATTAGATTAATATTTTAATTTTCTTAAGTTTAGACTTAGAAACCCCATTAAAAATATTAATTATTTTAATAAAATCACTTCTGGGTGGAATTTCCCAAAACACTTTATGAGTTCTTTGGAATATATATGTTCAAGCCTCACCTCCCTGCAAAATTTGAGGCCTAGAGCACATCCGATGCTACCCTAAATCAAGAAATACTAGGCTCACATAAGTATTATGTCATGATTTTAGATTTCACATTGGACAGTTTGTTAATGCTCATTTTGGTTTGTAACTTCATGCCATGGTCAATGGTATTTATTACATACAATATACAATTTTGAGATTCTGAATGTGTTATTTTTGCATAATATTAAGTATACACTTCCATACCTAAATTCAAAGCAAAATATTGATATTTTTCTAGAAATTATGTTTATTTTTTGTATTTTTCTATTTAACGAGGTCTTTTCCATATCCACCCTGTTAACCTCTTTCAGCAGGGGTAATCCGGAACTTTTTGGCCATGCCATATAAGCCCACAAGATGTGCCTTGTAGCCCTATCAAGCAATGTGGGTGTGTGTTGTTTGTGAAAGTGACTCTTAGATCCTCGTTGTTGTGGACGGACATGGCTATTCTTGGTGTTGTTTGTTTCATGATATGTCTGCCTCTCTGGCATTGTTGACTCCCCCCTAGTGGATGGTAAACTCCCTGCCTTGATGGATAATCTTATATCCTGGGACGGTGTGCAGGTATCTTGGAACAGGGCCCAGGCATTGCTAGGAATCATGGTTTAAGGGAGCACTTGCATCAATAAAGCCTTGTAAAAGTGATTAACATATGTACTTTTTGTTGACATTATCCCTTCTCATCCCAGTGCACCCCCTACACCACATGTTCCATGTGTCTTATGTATTTTGCACTTTCCTTTGGCCTTGGCTTTTGCATCCTAATAGTCTCACAGTTCCCAATGCATTTGCATCTGATGAGGCATCATGCTACAGGTTTTGAGGCAAAGAAGGTATCCATTTGATTCTATATGCCTAGATGAACCACTTGTCTTTCGAAGCAATTAGCACGCCCTAACAAAACTCTAGTTACAGCAGTGCACTAGTTTTGGGGCAAAGAGGCTTTCCATGTGGCATTGCAAGCAACATAATTTGAAGCTAAATGATGAAGTGGACAAGGAAGATGTGGCAAGCAAGTGAATTGTACAAGCAAAATCAGCTTAACACTCTAGCCAAGATGGCATTTCCAAGCACTTGTACCACACTTGGGCACGACATCATTCTCTTTTGGGGCTATTTTGATGGAGTAAAGGAAGAATATGAGGGCTAATACTGGAATGTTGGAGTTTAATGTGAAAATTTCGAGCCCCCGAGGACTTTATCAAGAATTAAGTGCAATTTACTCCAAGAAAAGGTCAATATCCTCCAAATCAAGCTGGTCATTAGCATTTGAAGCAAGCTTAGCAAGCCAAATTTATCAAATAAGGCAAGAAAGGTCACTCCAAGCTAGACATTGAGGCAATTAGTGAGCAAGTAAGCCCCACAGGGCTAAAGAAATCAAAGCAAGGTCAATTCAAGGTGAAAAAAAAAAACCATTATCAAGCAATTAAGGCAATCGTTGGATGAAATGAAGGCAAAGTAAGGAGGTCGAGACCTCTTGAAGCAAGTAATAGCCCATTGCAAGCAAAGTTAAGGAAACATATTGATGAAGTAAAGCCCCCAAGGGCATTTCAAGCATCTATAAGTCAATTTTGAGCCTATTTTCAAGCAATTTGACCCTACTACAGCTAACCGTTTGCAATTAAGGAGGTCGAGACCTCAATTTGATGCCAAAGGGCCATGGATCCTAATGGGAATGGGGTCTTTATTGTTGAAATTCTATGGAAAATGCAGTAGAATACAATTTTTTGCCTGATAATTACTTCCTAAAGATTTTTCAAACAGTGTTTTTACATCACTGCTATCGTTGAATAATTATACTCATAAAATATCAACAGTTAATGCAGTGGAAATAGTAAAGATCATAGAAAGACAGCCATGCACAATAGACAAAAAAAATTTACACTTGGAAACCCAACCTTGCGAGAAAATTGTTGAAAAGTGTAACTAGGTTCAGTTTTCATAATGACATTATGATTTCATGTAATTGATGTAAAGAAGAAAAATAAAATTATTTTTGTAATACTTGAATCATGTGTTTCATGATCAGGGAATTTTATTTTTAGTTAAGGCTCCCATTTTGAGCCTTTAGGATTAGTCATCATGTCACAAAAGTCTATAGAGTCAATGCCAAAGATGAAAGACCCATTTGGATATGTTACACATTGTAAAAGAGAATTTATTTGTGTCATAAGCCATCCAAGACCTTGTCACAAACACTCCTTGAATTTAGCCTAAGGATGATTCTAGAAAAGGCATGTCGGCCCAGGAACCAGTGCAAGTCGACTTATTCTTAATGGACAAACCACTACAAATAGGCAACTCGGCCTTCACTTTAGAGACAGATTTTCGATCAAGGATGAATGGTGGAAAAGAAGTGTGAAGTTCATGAAGAAGGAAGCCTATAGCCAAGCGAAGGAAGGAGGTATCTCATCGAAGCAGTTTAGCATTGTTTTTGGGCTAATATCTTCTCATGTGTGACAAAAGACTAGGGTTTCTACAATAGTGTCAAAACAGTCCAAGAAGAAGTTACCAAAAGGGTCTCCAAATCAGCTTCATTACTAGCCGAGGTCATCTAGAGAAGTCTCCAAGTATAGCGAAGAAGGGAAACACCTCCAAGCTTGTTCTAGCTCCTCCCACGTGCGAAATTGCAGAGGTACGGATTACATGTCTGTGGAAAGAAGTTGAAAATTCAGGGTAGCCGAGAAGTGCAGTAAGGCAAGTTGACTTGTGTTGACTTAGGCAAGAAAGAGAAATAGTGAAGAAGGGTCTTGTGACTTGGTCTTCGAGAGGCAAATAAGTCAATGGTCTTGGTCTTCGTATTCGTCAATTGAAGTCTCTATAAGAAGAAGAATTCGTTTGGGTTTTCCTCTCAAGTTGGAGAGGTTTTGGCCCTAGCCAATCGCCTACATTTTGTATCTTGTCTCTTTATTGTTTTTGCATTGGTAATTGTTTGATGAAGAAGAACGGTACAATAATCTAAGTAAAGGGAAGATCCTAATCTAAAGAAGTAAAAAGCATTCACAAGTAGTTATCATTAGAAGAGAAATATCCTAATTGTTATGCCCTAAATTACTCAACAAAAACCCAACATTCTTTTCATGAGAAGAAATTGTCTTTTCAGCAAGGTTTACAAATCAGCACTTTGTCTAGAAATCTGTGTCAATATACAAGTAAAAATACTAGTCATGTGAAATTTTGGATGCCCAAATTCCTACTGCAGCAACTGATTACATTTCTGCTATTTGTTAATTATTGAACAAAATTATTTATTGTTTCCTACAGTAAACACTGAAACGAGTACAATGTCGTCGTCACCATTTAAATAAAATGCGGAAACAAGAAACTGAACAAGAAAGAAATGCAACACATCTACACAGTTATTTTTGGACAAATGTCCCCGGAAAAACCGAGTGTGGGAAAACCAGTGTAGCAGCTCTAAGGGTTTTTTTATTATGCAGTAGTAATTTTTTAATACAATCTCTGGATGCCTTCCTCGCAATCCAATTACAGAGAATATCACTGACAGAGAGATAAGAGAGGTTACCTCACACTATCACTAGAAATCCTGGCTGATCCAGCGACTGAATGAACTGCCCCTGGCTGCCTCTACGTTGCCACTGCGCAGTCACTGCGTCAACCTAGCATCACACCCTCTAGGGATAGTGTCAACCCTTCAGCTAATCAATTTGTTGCACGGAACTTCAAATTGCACCTCCTCATCTCACACCCCAACTTTCGACTTCTGCAATCAATTCCTTTACCAAATTTTCGGATTCTCTCTTGGCTTTTGCGCTGCCTTTGCGTGGCTCGGTGTCAGCGACTTTGGCTCGGTGTCAGCGACTTTGGCTCTGTGTTGCCTCTATTGGATCTCTCTCTCTCTTCTCTGCTGAGTATTCTCTGTTCGGGAAAGATTTCCCTTCAGATACTATCCCTGCCCCTCACTACAAAAGATCACTATTGAAAATCTCTCTGGTAGCTGCTCTGTTTCAGAAAATTGAACTTCTGATCTCACCTCTATATGTTCTCCAAGTGCCCCTCAAGCCTCTTCTTATATCTTTCAGTTGGACAACCAACAGCTCAAATTAACTTCTAATCAATGGCTTAGATCATTTTGGCTTGATCCTTGTCTTCTTCTAGAAGTTACACCCACAGTTTAGATTAATACCCATTAATTATTTAATTTCCTAAGTTTAGACTTAGGGTCCTATTAAAAATAATTAATTATTTTAATAAAACTATATCTAGGTAGAATTTCCAAAAACGATTTCTGGGTATTGGAGAATGCATGTGTCTAAGCCTCCTTGCAAATTTTGAGGCTTAGAGCACATCCGATGCTAGCAGAAATCAACACTCCCTCTTAGCAAGGAATGTGCTCTAGCAATGCAACCTATTGAAGCATCACCCTGTTCTGTAACATCTCCCTCTACGTTGTTGATGTCCAACATCCTATCCACCAACTATTGAGCAAATGTTGCATTTGTACTATTGTTGACCTTGCCACTATCAACACTGCATCCATACTGCAACTCCCTCTTAATTCTGCATTCATGCTGCTGTCGGCACTGCCACTGCCAATTACTGCATCTGCACTGCAGCCTTCTCCAACTATTGTTGCTACTGCATCAACAACGAAAAAACATCCAAAATCACTAAACTAGCGTTCACCATGATGCATCTGTTGCTGGAGTTTTGACTGTTGCTAGTCTTTGCACTGATACTAATGAAGGCTCGGCGTTGTTGTTGACTTTGCTCTGTGCCAACTACACTGTTGCCAACTCTAGCTTTGTGTTACTCAGTCTTTGGCACTCCTAGCCACTGCAACTGTCACTCTACATCAACTGACTCGGTCCATCCTCCTAATACTGATCTGGGCTCCCGTAGCAAATTATTGATCCGAGAAGTGGACTCCTCAAAGATCCTGCCCATCTTTAGTCCTTTCGAACTACAACTCTAGATCTCCCCAACTCCCTCCTGGAGATGCTTGGGTTGTCATGGTGAAGTCCTCCTCCTCGATCTTCGCCGCTGCAACCTTCAGATCATGCTTCTCATCTTTGTCCTTCTTCCTGAGAGGGCGCTATGTTATGTAGTGATCGAATTCACCACACCTGAAGCATTTGATCTTCGAAACATATTCCTTCTTCTTTTGCTTCTCTTGCTGCCCCTTGGATGTGAGGGCTGCATTTTCTTCCTCCTCCTTGGGCTTTAACCCACTAATGTTGCTTCTGTCAAGTTTACACTTGACCGAGTCCTTCCTCAGCTCCTCTTGCTTAAGAGTTGCCCACATTTCATCCCAGATCAGCAAAGTCGCCCTGCCTGGGATGCTCTGGACAAAGACTTGCCACTCCTCATACATTGAATTTAGGGCCAGTCTTACCATCTCAAAACCTTGAGGTGTTGACCCCACAGCTACCAGCTCATCTCGGGTCTCCTGAAGCTTAGAGGGGAACAGATCAATACATTCCCCCTTCTACATCTGCATAGATCTCATCTTCTGCTCCAAGTACATCTTTCGCTGCTCGGAAGATCCTTGATACAACGTCGACAATGCATCCCACATCTCCTTGGCAGTGTTTCTGCTAGCAATGTGACAGACTATGTGATCCTTTACTCCGTCGAGGATCATTCTCTTTGTCTTCGCCATTTCTTCCTTGTACTTCTTGAGCGGATCTAGATCTGCAGGCTCAGCTACCACGTTGTCGACGTAGACTTTGAGAAAATGCTTATCCGAAAAGCATGACATCCTTGCCTTCCAGATCACATAGTTGTATGCACCATCCAACCTATCCTGATCTCTCAATCCACTGGTTGTCATCTCTACCAATCGAAAAAGTCGAATGACCTCCTCTCTCCTGTTGTTGCTCAGCAAATGAGAATTTCAATTCCCTGGCTAGGAATTCTCTGAAGATGAAATTCCCTCAAGTGTCTCTTCTTCCTTCTGACGTCTTTCCACCCAGCAACTGCTTGCAGAAAACTGCGTCACACCAGGTACACCTCTTCGCTAAGGCTTTTGTTGCACTGCTCGCTCTGTCACTAACAAATTTCAATCTGGAAATCCTACCTCTCTGTCAGCTCACTCAAAGAGAGATTCACCACGAAGATCTAGCCCTCATGGCCTAAATTGCAATCCCTCTAAGATTCAAACTGTTGCCTCTGCAGGAATTTCGAACTCCCTTCCTCCTTCAACGTTGGGATCTTCTGGCACTACTCTCTTGTTCCACCTGCTTCTCTGATACCATGTGAAAATTTGGATGCCCAAATTCCTACTATAACAATTGATTACGTTTCTCCTATTTGTTAATTACTGAACAAAATTATTTACTGTTTCCTACAGTAAACACTGAAACGAATACACTATCGCCTTCACCATTTAAATAAAATGCAGAAACAAGAAACTAAATAAGAAAGAAATACAACACATCTACACAGTTATGTTTGGACAAATGTCCTCGGAAAAACCAAAAGTGGGAAAACTGGTGCAACAGCTCTAAAGGTTTTCCTTATTATGTAGTAGCAATTTCTTAATACAATCTCTGGATGCCTTCCCAGCAATCCAGTTACAAAGAATATCACTGACAGAGAGATAAGTGAGGTTACCTCACACTATCACTAGAAATCTTGGTTGATCCAGCCACTAAACGAACTGCCCCTAACTGCCTCTGCGCAATCACTGCGTCAGCCCAGCGTCACACCCTCTAGGAGCAATGTCACCCCTTCAACTGATCGATTTGCTGCCCAGAACTTCGATTTGCACCTCCCAGTCTCACAACCCAGCTTTTGGCTTCTACAATCGATTCCTTTAGCAAATTCTCAGATTCCCTCTTGGCTTCTACGTTGCCTCTACGTTGCCTCTGCTTGATCTCTTTCTCTCTCCTCTCTACTGAGTATTCTCCAATCAGGAAAGATTTCCCTTCGAATACTATCCCTACCCCTCAAGGCAAAAGATCATTATCGAAAATCTGATGCTACAGAAATCAACACTCCCTCTTAGAGAGGAAGGTGATCTAGCAATGCAACTCGCTGAAGCATCACCCTGTTCTATAACATCTCCCTCTGCGTTGCTAATGTCCGACATCTTGTCCACCAACTACTGAGCAAATGTTGCATCTCTACTATTGTTGACCCTGCCACTGTCAGCACTGCATCCGTACTACAAATCCCTCTTAATTCAGCATCCATGCTGTTGTTGGCACTGCCACTGCCAATTACTGCATCTGCACTGCAACCTTCTCCAACTGCTGCTACAACTGCATCAGCAACGGAAACACATCCAAAATTATTGAACTGGTGTTCAGCATGATGCATATGTTGTTTGCATTTTGACTGCTGCTAGTCTCTACGTTGACACTTTGAAGCCTCTGCGTTGTCGCTGACTCTACTCTATGCCAATTGCATTGATGCTGACTCTACTCTATGCCAACTGCATTATTGCCAACTCTAGCTCTGCACTGCTCAGTCTTTGGCGCTCCTAGCCAACTGCAACTGTCACTATGACACTCCTCTACATCAACTGACCTGGGCCATCTTGCTACCACTGATCTGGGCCCCCGTATCAAGGTATTGATCTGAGAGGTCGACTCCTCAAGGATCTTGCCCGTCTATAGTCCTTTCAAACTACAACTCTAGATCTCCCCACCTCCCTCCAAGAGATGCATGGGTTGTCATGGCAAACTCCTCCTCGATCTTCGTGGTTGCAACCTTCGGGTCGTGTTCATCTTTGTCCTTCTTCCTGAGAAGACAATGTGTTGTGTAG
This sequence comes from Pinus taeda, assembly GCA_000404065.3. Lineage (NCBI taxonomy): Eukaryota > Viridiplantae > Streptophyta > Pinopsida > Pinales > Pinaceae > Pinus > Pinus taeda. Next base: position 17,683 of record APFE030501125.1, on the reverse strand, counting down.
TGACCAAATTCACCACATCTGAAGCATTTGATCTTCAAAACATCTTTCTTCTTCTTTCGTTGCTCTTGCTACCCCTTGGATGCGAGGGCTACATTTTCTTCCTCCTCCTTGGGCTTCAGCCCATTGCTGTTGCTTACGTCAAGTTTACACTTGCCCAAGTCCCTCCTCAGCTCCTCTTGCTTAAGAGTTGCCCACATTTCATCCCAGTTTGGCAAAGTCACCCTGTCCAGGATGCTCTGGACAAAGACTTGCCACTCCTCATATACTGAATTTAGGGCCAGTTTTACCATCTCGGAAACTTGAGGTGTTGACACCATAGCTACCAGCTCATCTCAAATCTCCTGAGGCTTAGAGGGGAACGAATTAATATGTTCCCCCTTCTGCATCTGCATAGATCTCATCTTCTGCTCCAAGTACATCTTTCGTTGCTCAGAAGATCCTTGATACAGCGTCAACAATGCATCCCACATCACCTTGGCAGTGTTTCTGCCAGCGATGTGACAAAATATATGATCCTTTACTCCGTCGAGGATCATTCTCTTTGTCTTCACCATTTCTCCCTTGTACTTCTTGAGTGGATCTGGATCTACAGGCTTAACTACCACGTTGTTGACGTAGACTTTGAGAAAACACTCATCCAAAAGGCATGACATCCTTACCTTCCAGATCACATAGTTGGATGCACCATCCAACCTATCATGATCTCTCAATCCACTGGTTGTCATCTCTGCCAATGAAAAAGTCGAATGATCTCCTCTCTCCTGTTGTTGCTCACCAAATGAGAACTTGAATTTCCTGGCTAGGAATTCTCTAAAGATGAAATTCCCTCAAGTGTCTCTTCTTCCTTCTGACGTCTTTCTGCCCAACAACTGCCTGCAGAAAACTACGTCGCACCAAGAACCCCTCTTCGCTAAGGCTTTCGCTGCACTGCTCAGTCTGCCACTGACAGATTTCGATCTGGAAATCCTACCTCTCTGTCGACTCACTCAAAGAGAGATTCACCACAAAAATCTAAACCTCCTGGCCTGAACTGCGCAATCCCTCTGGGGATTCGAATTGTTGCCTCTGTAGGAATTTCGAACTCCCTTCCTCCTTCAACGTTGGGCTCTTCCAGCACTACTATCATGTTCCACCTGCTGCACTGATACCATGTGAAAATTTGGATGCCCAAATTCCTACTGCAATAATTGATTACGTTTCTCCTATTTGTTAATCACTGAACAAAGTTATTTACTGTTTCCTACAGTAAACACTTAAACGAATACAATGTCGCCTTCACCACTTAAATAAAATGTGAAAACAAAAAAATTGAACAAGAAAGAAATACAACACATCTACACAGTGATTTTTGGCTAAATGTCCCCAAAAAAACCCACTGTGGGGAAACCAGTGCAACAGCTCTGAGGGGTTTTTTTATTATGCAGTAGTAATTTCTGAATACAATCTATGGATGCCTTCCCGGCAATCCAGTTACAAAGAATATCACTAACAAAGAGATAAGTGAGGTTACCTTACACTATCACTGGAAATCCTGGTTGATCCAGCCACTAAACGAACTGCCCCTGGTTGCCTTTGCGCAATCATTGTGTTAGCCCAACGTCACACCCTCTAGGCACAGCGTCACACCCTCTAGGGATAGCGTCACCCCTTCAGCGAATAGATTTGTTGCCTGGAACTTCGATTTGCACCTCGCAGCCTCACACCCCAGCTTCCGGCGTCTGCAATTGATTCCTTTAGCAAATTTTTGGATTCCCTCTTGGCTTCTGTGTCAGCCTCTCTAGCTCTGCATTGCCTCTGTGGGATCTCTCTCTATCTTCTCTGCTGAGAATTCTCCGATCGGGAAAGATTTCCCTTCGGATATTATCCCTGCCCCTCACTACAAAAGATCATTATCGAAAAATCTCTCCAGCAACTGCTCTGTTTCAAAAAATCGAACATCTAATCTCACCTTTGTGTGTTCTCCAAGTGCCCATCAGGCCTCTTCCTATATCTTTCTGTTGGAAAACCAACGGCCCAGATTAACTTCTAACCAATGGCTTAGATCATTTGGCTTGATCCTCACCTTTTTCTAGAAGTTACACCCACAATTTAGATTAATACCCATTAATTATTTTAATTCCTAAGTTTAGACTTAGGGTCCCATTAAAAATAATTAATTATTTTAATAAAACTGTCTCTAGGTGGAATTTCCCAAAACGATTTCTGGGTATTATTGGAGAATGCATGTTTCTAAGCCTCGTTGCAAATTTTGAGACTTAGAGCACATCCAATGCTACTAGAAATCAACAAGTCAAACAACTAGTAGTTAAACCAGTCAAACAAGATCTTCCTTGGGTAAGGGAGATATGTTATGGAGATCCTAAAGAGTTTCAGGATGCAAGACTGTAGACCCATGTCCACGCCTATGATTACTAACTGGAGGAAGATAGATCCATTGAAGGACGTAGACGTGGACCCAACCTTGTATAGGTAGTAGCTCATCGGATCTTTTATGTATCTGGTCAACACAAGGCCAGACATTTGGTTTGCGGTCACTCTTAGTGTGTTCATGGTCGAGCCAAAGAGGGTGCATTGGACAACAGCAAGACATGTTTTAAGGTACTTGCGCGGCACAAATTACAATCGAGTATGGTTTGAGGTATACTCGAGGTGATGGTGTTAGTTTATGTCGATACACATCATGCAAACTGGGCAAGCAATTCAGTGGATTGGAAAAGCACTTCAAGGTGTTGCTTCAGTATTGGATTAGGGGTTGTCTCTTAGTACCACAAGAAGAAGAAGTCCATGGCACTGAGCTCTGCAAAGGCAAATTACACATAAGCTAGAATGGCCACATGCGAAGCTATTCAGCTTCGAAAACTGATAGTGGGTTTGTTTGGTCAGCGATTGGATTCGACCAATATCTTTTGTGATAATTAGAGTTTCATCAGGGTCTCTGAGAATCTAGTGTTTCATGGTAGGTCGAAGAATATCGACATAAGGTACCACTTCATTAGAGATTGTGTGCAGTTTGGGTCAATCGACTACAACATGTTCCAACAAATTGCGGATATACTCACAAAGGCGTTGGGCAAGTCAAAGTCTGCCTTCTTCATGGACAAGATGAGTGTAGTGGAGAACGCCTTCCTCGCTAAGAGGGAGTATCAGTTTTTGGTAGTAGCGAACAGGTGTTCTAGTCCTTATGGTGTCTATAAGGCTAGGGAACATATTTTCTCCAATACCCATAAAAGGTTTCGTGAGAAAAAACCTCAACAAGATTAATTAGACAATTATTAAAATTTCCCTAAGTCTAACTTAGGAAAACTAGTTAATTCAATCAAATTAATTGAGGAAAATCAATTTTGCTCAAAACTTTCGGAAATGTGATTTGATGGAGTCAAGATGATCTTAGCCATCGATTGTGATTAGATCATGGTCGTTGATTGCTCAACGAGAAATTATAAAGAGCAAGTCAATGGGTTGGAGAGACACACTTGAGCAATTTGACTTCCCAGTTGCAATGATTTAGTAAGGACACAGTTGAAGCAGAGGGAGACACCAGCAGTGGGGTTTCAGCGAAGATTTTGGAGGAGAATCCTAGAGAGGATTTCCACATATTTTCCAGTGTTTCAATGACAAGAAAAGAGGTCAATTTTGTCTACAGGAGAAGGTCGAAAGTGTGAGTTAGCCAATTTACCCAGTGCATATAGTTGGATCAGTATTTCCATTTCCAATTGATAGAAGAATTTCTAGAGGAGGTGTAAGTAGCTTTAGAAGGCTGAGGGAGGCAATTTTACTTGCAGTGGAATTTTCCCGGAGGTTGTGCAAATTTTACGGAGTAGGCAGTGCGCATTTATGGGCAGCAATGTGAGTGTTAGATGGGAGTGCGAGTTCGTTGGAGGTCGACTTGGTTTTGCATAGGAGAATTTTTGTCTCTAGACTATTTTGCTAGTGGAGATTATTATTTTCCAGAACTTTGCCATTATCAGGCAAGCAAATTATTGTACTCTTAAATTGTTGAAGAATAATTATAAAACCCTCATCTGTTGCACTAGTTTTCCTCACAATGGGGTTTTCCAAGGACTATTGTCCAAAAATATTGGTGTCCAGATTTTTGTGTGCATTATTTTCTCAGTTCCTGAATTTTATTTGTGAAGATTGCAATAGTGAATTAATTGTTATTTGCTAAATTAAAATTTTGAGGACAAATAATTTGCAGTAGATAGAAGATTAAATTCTAGTTATTGCAATCATGGAAATTTCACAATATTTGCTTTGTAGTGAACACCCTGAGCTAGTTTATGGTTGAGTTGAGGTACATACAATGGGTTGCGTCGAAACATGTGTTGAGGTACCTGCATGGTACAATTAGATATGGTCTGAGATATGTCTCAAGTGGTGAAAGGTGGTTGCAGGGATATGCTGATTTTGATTGGCACAAAAGTGAAATTGACAAAAAGAGCACCATAGGGTGCTACTTCATCTTATGATCAGTTATGATATGTTGGTTTTGCAGAAAACAAACTTCTATAGTACTTAGTACAACAAAGGTAGAGTATATTGCAACCGGTGCCACAAGTTAGAAATCGGTGTGGCTTTGGAAGCTGCTTGTAGAGCTATTTGATCAAGAGCTAGAGACAACCTTGATATATTGTGATAATCAAAATTGTGTCAAGCTTTCAAAGAATCCAGTATTTCATGACAGGTCAAAGCACATTGAGATCAAATATCACTTCATTCAAGACATGGTGCAGAAGGGAGCAATGAAGTTTTTGGACCACTCTAACACAGATTCATATTAATACACATTAATATTTTATTTTCCCTAAGTTTAGACTTAGGGACTCCATTAAAAATATTAATTATTTTAATATCTCCTGATCTGTTTAGAATCTGCCCAAACCCTTTCTGGGTATTGGAGATCTCATGTGCCCCAACCTCTCCACCAAATTTCGTCGCTAGAGCACATCCGATGCTACCCCAAATCAACACCTACGTCCCCTATGAATTCCCTTAAATGTGGAGGGGCTCCCACACATCCCCCATGTGAATTTTCCACTCCTGTGCTCCCTTGTCACGGAAACATGGTGGAACATTCGATTTAAGATTTTAGGGGAGTTTGCACATGACTGCTACAGATTTTTAGAGCTGATTTGGGGCTTGAGAAGAGCTCAAGCATCAGTTGTACAGATTTTAGAGCTTATTTGAGTCTTCCAAGGAGATAGAGAACAATAATCATGATGAGGGACACGAGCCATTATTTTTAGAGGAATTTGTTGAAAAATGCAACAAGAAAATCCTAATTTAATTTTGTCCTTGAATTAAATTAAGCTAATTTGACTTAGTTGACTCAGTTAATTCGACTTGGGAGGCTATCTAAAATCATGTAGAGTGGTTCCTAAATTGTAGGGGCCGAGGTTGAATTCTTTTGAGTTATGATTATTTAATTCAGTTTAACTCAGTTAAATTTAGTTAAACTAGTTCCAACTGATGGAAGAATTAGTGGGAGACCTAGTAAGTGGAGTGTAACCTACAATAGTGGGGTGTAACTAGCACTGCTCAACCAGTAAACTGAAGATTCACTCACAATTAACTCATGCATGTCAAATCAGAGAAAGACCCTATTAAGAATAGAGTTCAGGGGCAGTGTACTATCAGTTGTAAAATCATCTAAATTAAATTGATGGTGCATGCAATCAAAGAAAGGCCTATTGATGGATTGCGCAGTTATGGATGAGGAATTTCCCAATTAAATATGGGTTAATTCCTTAGGAAACTGCATAAGGAAATAGGAGCTTCGCAGGCAGCAGATTTGGCTAAGTATTGGCTTGAGCTGGTTTGTGAAGCAGTGAGATAGATTATGACAGTGCAGAGTTTGCTCACGGTTGAGCAAAACATTGTAATTTTCTCAAATTTTCTGATTAATGCAATATACAGATAGCAGGGGTTTTTAGTTATGGCTTTCCCCGGAAAATTATTGTGTTATGTGTGATTGAATTCTTCCTTTTTTTGCTTTGTGATTTCATCGATCAATTATTGTTTCCGCTGATGAGTAGAGTAGATTCAAGTCAACTGTTTTAGCATATTGCAATCTACAGTTTGAATCTACAAGGAATTTCTACATGGTATCGGAGTTGAAATCACTAAAAAAGAGGAGAATACAAGTTTGTCTTTTGCAGGAGAAATCGAATTTGTAGCAGCATACTTCAAAGCCAACAGGATGTCGTTCTACAGATTGAGGCTCGAATATGCCCTTGAGGGAAGTGTTGATTTGGGGTAGCATCGAATGTGCTCTAGGCCTCAAATTTTGCAGGGAGGCTTGGGCACATGTATTCCAAAGAACCCAGAAAGCGTTTTGGGAAATTTCACCCAAAAACAATTTTATTAAAATAGTTAATATATTTTAATGGGACGCTAAGTCTAAACTTCGGAAATATTAATGGGTATTAATCTAATTGTGGGTGTAACTTCTAGAAGAAGACGAGGATCAAGCTAAAATGATCTTAGCCATTGATTAGCTTTTAATCTAGGCCATTGAATGTCAACGAGAAGATTATTTAAGGGAGCTTAAGGGTCATTTGGAAAACACACCAAGAGATCCACAGATCGAATTTCTAAAGTGGGAAGTTCTCAGGAGGAAATTCTGATCGAGTAGATTTCTTGCAATTGAGGGGCAGAGATAGCATCCGGAGAGAGAGAGAGATTTTCTCAGTCGAAGAATTGTCAGCAGAGAGACGCAGAGAGTGATCCAACAGCGTTCACGCAAAGGCTGACGCAGGGCCACACAAAGGCAGTGCAGAAGGTGCAAGAGTCTGAAATTTTGCAGTAGAGTCAGTTTCAGAAGTCGGGGGTCGAGGTGTGAGACTAGGAGGCTAAGGGCAGTGACTTTGGGCAGCAAATCGATCAGTTGGCTGGGTGACGCAGTGCCTAGAGGGGCTAATGCAGGGATTGCGTGAGGACTGCGCAGAGGCAGTGTGAGGCCTGCCAGAGCCACCTCATCCAGTGACCGAATCAGCCGAATTTTTTCTCAGTGAATGTGTGAGGTAATCTCCCAAATATTACTATCAGTATTTCTCTTTGTAACTGAATAACCAGTGAGGTATTCAGATATGTATTTAGAATTTGCTACTGCTTAATAATAATAAACCTAAGTAACCGGATTCGTTGAAACACCCTAGAAAATCCGAACCTACGAATCGGATACAATTCACTGGGAATTCGAATCCCATAACAGGATTCAATGAGTCCGAATAGGATTCATACGAATCCTGTACGAATCCCAAACAAGCTCGACGAATCCCGGTTTTGGGAGTCGTATCCCAAAAAACAGACTCTCGCGAGTTAAAAAACACGCATTTCCTTTATTGCTTCACGTTGTTTATCGTTTCACTTTGCATTGTTTGAGCTAAGGGAGACAAGGAGACAAGGAGACAAGTGTTTGGAGCAAGGAGCTAAGGGAGTAGAGCATTCGGCAAGGAAATTCAAGCACCAAGTAAGTGCATTTTAGCTCTATTTTTTTGCATTTCTTATTCTATTACAGCAGTTTGTATATGATTTTTTGTTTACAAATTTATGCATGTTTTGTTCATTTTTTTTACAGTATTCATGGCTCAATCAAAGGCAACAATTAGGGGGCAAAGGAAGGGCAAGAATGTCTCCATTCGAGATGCCCCTCCTCCCCCATTATCATCAGAGTCTACTGCAAGTAATGTTGAGGGAATAGGAGGACCTAAAGACAACATTGAGATATATCTCTTGTGGAAATATGTCACAAGAGAAGATGGGACAAGCACCAAGGGGAAGGGAGGAGGCAATGTGCAATGGAGATGCAACTTTTGTCACATTGCTTTTAAAAGCACATATTTCCGTGTGAAAGGCCATTTGTTGGCTTTACCAGGTTGTGGAATTGGAGCTTGTAAGGTTGTTCCTTTACAAAAGAGGAAAGAAATGGACAAGGAGTCCAATGTTGGTATGGAAAAAGTGGCTGCAAAATCAAGAAAATCCAAGAACGAAGACCCCCTTCCATTTTTGAAGAAGGGCACCACCAAATTTCCATTTGAGAGTTCTACCTCTGTTGGGAGACAACTAGCAAAAAAAAGAGCAATTGCACTTGGTCCAATGGACAAGATTTTCCAAAAAGAAAGACGGGAAGAGCTTGATCTCACCATTGCCTTCTTCTTCTATCAAAACTTCATATCATTTAATGTTGCACACTCACCTCTATTTATTGAGATGTGCCGAGCTCTAACTCAAGGTGCTCCATCAGGGTATGTGCCTCCTGAGTCAGAGAAGCTGAGAACCACATTGTTAACGAAGGCAAAAAAGAGGTGCAAAAAATGCTTGAGCCTATTGTAGCATCATGGCCAACATCTCGGGTTAGCATTGTTTCTGATGGATGGACAGATCCAGCACGACACCCAATCATCAACTTCATGGTGTCTTCCTTGAATGGTCCAGTTTTCTTGAAAGCAGTGTATGTATTTCAATATTTTTCGTAGGAAACTGCAAATAACTTGTTCATGTAAATCTAACAAGTAGAAGTATCATTAGTTGTTGCAATAGGGATTCCGATTTAGGAATTTTCATAGTTTGAACTAGATTGCTTGGAAGGATAGGATGGAGGTAGTGTTGGAAGACAACGGGCTTAAGGAATTCATAGACAATGATATTCCTAAGCCTCCAACAACAGATGCTCAAGATCTGGCAAAGTGGAGAAAGTGTGTGGCATGCGGCAAAGGCGAGGAGTTCGAGATAATACTGTCTCGAACCTCCACGGTAAGGAAACTCCATTTGCAATGTGGAAGGCCTTGACAGACCTGTTTCAAAATAGCAGTGACCACAAGAAGCTAACATTGAAGGACGAGCTCAGAAAGATCAAGATGGAGAAGGGTGATACAATACCGAACTACTTGACCAAGTTCACCCAATGTCAGGATGTGCTTGGAAGTGTCGATCTGACAATTGTTGAAGACGATTTGGTGAGCCTAAGACTTCTAGGACTTCCCAAGAGCTGGCACAACTACCAGGGCTCAACTGAAGGGAGGGAGAAGCTACCAGAGTGGGAATGATTGTGGTCTGACTTGGTACAAGAAGAGATCCGACGAAACACCAGAGATGTATCCTCATCTAAGCATGATGAGGAGGAGCATTGTGCCTTAGCTGGAAAGGTGAAGAAAGGGAAGGGGAAGTCGCCCCATTCCAAATCATATTCCAGTCAGGGTGGCAAGAAGAAGGACATGTCGAAGATTAAATGCTTTCATTGTCACGAGTTGGGACACTATGCCACAAAGAGTCTGCACAAGAAGGCCGATAAGAAGCCCTCAGGAGGAGCGGCAGGTGAAGCTCTTGCTTCACAATCTGGATTTCACCCTAGTCACTTGCATGGTGACATCGGTGATGGGTAGTGTGTGGTACCTGGATAGTGGAGCCTCATTCCATATTGACCAACAACAAAGAGTTCTTCAATGACTTGGAAGAGAAGGACCTCCAGATGCACATCGAGATGCGAGATGACAAGAGGTATTGTTGATTTGTGGTAGCATCGAATGTGTTCTAGCCATGAAAATTGGTGGAGAGGCTAAAGCACATGAGATTTCCAAAACCCAGAAATCGTTTGGAGAAATTCTACTCAGATGAGGAGATATTAAAATAATTAATATTTTTAATGGGGTTCCTAAGTCTAAACTTCGGAAAATTAAAATATTAATGAGTATTAATATAAAACTAGGTGAGAATGTCCTAAATGACATGGATCAAGCCAAATCTAATCTTAGTCATTGATTAGGGACTTAATCTTAGTCGTTGAAGACTCAACAGGAAAAGTATAAGAGGAGGCTTGAGGGTCAATGGGAGAAACACCAAATTGATCAGTCAGTTCGATTTTCTGTGGCGAGGTTTGCTGAGAGAATCAAGCTAGTGATCTGTTGCAACGAGGAGCAGTTCAGCAGAAGGTCGAGAATACATTTCAGAGAGGCATAAATAGTGCTAGAGAGACAGCGTAGAGCCTGGGAAGGCTGATGCAGAGGCAGCTAGGACTAATGCAGAGGCTGAGGAGGCCAGCGTGGGTGACGCTGAGGGCCAGAGGGCTGACGCAGAGAGCTGAGTCGCTTACGCAAAAGCAGCCATAGCTGTGCAGAGGCTAGCAGAGCTGATACAGGGCCAAGAGGCATCGCTGGGATATTTTCGTGGGGTAGACTGAGTGCTGGTGAGCTAACATAGAGCCGAAGGAGGGTGACACAGTCTCTAGTGGGTGACGCAGTTCCAGAGGGAAGTTTGGAGCAGCTTTCGTTGTCCAGCTAAGGAACAGTCACTGTGGGGCTCATCATCCGATTGTTGATTACCCGGAATATCTGCCTCCGAAGAGAGTTACTACTACCGAGGGCATTCTCTGTTGGGTGAGCCATTTCTGGCACCCTAGCTGTATTTAAAATTGCATAATAAAACCCTCATATCTGTTGCACCAGTTTTCCCGCATTGGGTTTTTCCGGGGACGATTTCCAAAAATAACAGTGTCCCTTGTGTGATTGTCTCAGTTATTTCAGTTGTTGATCTATATATGTGTTGAGGTTGCATTTGTGTTTATTTCGATATTTATATTTATAAATAACTTGTTAATGAAAAGAACAAGTATCAGATAATAGACCAGAAAATGCAGTAGGAATTTCTGACATGTCAGACTTAGAAATTTCAACAAGTATCACGTGACCAGCATCGGTACTATTACCTTTTAAAGGGAGTCTAGTTCTCCTCTCACATTAAAAGATGTCATGTATGTTCCAGGTTTGAAGAAGAATTTGGTTTCAGTTGCCATGTTGTAGGACCGTGGCTACAATGTGATATTTAGTAAGGCAAAGGCTTTCCTTCCTCACATAGCCTCAAGACAAGTGAAGAGGATCGGGGTTCGGGTGAAAAACCTATACAAATTTGATGTATTGACGACGTTGCTTTGAGCACTAAAGCAGAGAAGGTGCAGAGTCGAGACATCGGTGAGTTGTGGCATAGAAGATTGGATCACTTGCACCACGGAGCTTTGAAGATCATGCAGCAAATTTCTACAAGACTTCCCAAGGGTACACTAGAGTAGAGAGACACATGCAAAGGGTGTACGTTGGGGAAGTACACCAAAGCTTCCTTTCATGATAAAAACAATTGAGCACAAGTGATCCTTGATCAAGTTCACTCAGATGTGTGTGGACCATTCTCGACAGCATCCACGACCAAGCACAAGTATTATGTAATATTTGTTGATGATTTTTCTCGTAAGTGTTGGATTTTCTTCATGTAGATGAAGATCAGATATTCGCTAAATTTTATAAATTTAAAGCACTTGTTGAGAAAGATAATAGCAAGAAAGTTAAATCTCTCAGAAGCAATAATGGTAGAGAATGTCTCGAATGAATTCAAGAACTTTTGTGCATCAAAAGGCATGCGAAAAAAGTTAATAGCACCTCATAACCCACAACAGAATGGGGTGGCTGAAAGGAAGAATAGAAGTATTGTGGGAGCAGCACAGGCGATGTTACATGATCAAGGCCTACCTTTGCACTTGTGGGCTGAAGCATGCAACACAGTTGTTTATTTGCATAACAGAAGCCCTCGTCGAATTCTCGGGATGATTACACCAAAAGAAGCTTTTTCAAGTAAGAAACCAGATGTGGCACACTTCAGGATCTTTGGTTCATCAGTCTGTTGTCATGTTACCAAGGATGCATGGAAAAAGCTAGAACCAACAGTTGAGTTTGGCATATTTGTGGGGTACACTGATACACCTCACAACTATCGAGTGTACCTACTATCCAGCAGGATGAGAGTGCTTTGTAGAGATGTGAAGTTCGACGAAGAGAAGGCCATGAGATGTTCCCTAGAGAGGGAGCATCATTTACATGCAGAAGAAGAGCTTTTAGCTCCAAGGGAGGAACCTCGGGATGATGTGGAGCAGCCACATGCAGAGGAGCAAAGAGTGGAAGCACCCACTCATGCAGAGACTTCTAGAGATCAAAGGAAGCGCACCAAAGAGGTTGACAGATTGATGCATGATGCTAGAGAAAATGTGGGAGCACCCACATCACAGCGCAAGCAGAGGAGGTCACCAAATTGGTACATTGGCTACATGGCTCTGATGAGCGAGTGTAGAGATAGAGCCATACTTCGAGGAAGTAATGCAACAACCAGTATAGGTTGATGCCATGGTTAAGAAGTTTGACTCCATTATCAGAAACAATGTTTGGGAAGTCGTCCCAAGATCAGCATACAAGTCAGTGGTGAGTTCCAGATGGCTTTACAAGGTAAAGCAAGCAGCATATGGGAGTGTGGAGAAACACAAGGCCAAATTTGTGGCCAGAGGGTTCTCTCAGGTGGGGGGAATTGGTTACGAGGAGACCTTTGCTCCAGTAGCAACGTACTCTTCAATCAAATCTATTCTAGCACTGTCAGCGCATATGGGATGGAAGATACATCAGATGGATGTTAAGACAACAATTCTCAGTGGTATGATTGAGGAAGAGGTGTATATTGAGCAGCCGGAAGGATTTGAGACCTTCAACAAAGAGTCGCACGTGTGTAGACTCAAGGGAGCACTATATGGACTGAAACAAACACCTCGTGCTTGGTACACCATCATTGACAGCTATTTCACCGGGTTGGACTTCACCAAAAGTGAAGCAGATGCAAAACTTTACCATATTGTGGTTGAAGGTAAATTGTTGTTTATAGTATTATATGTCAATGATTTGATTCTAACAGGTGATGAGAAGCTGATAAAATCTTGCAAAGAGGATCTTGCAAGAGAATTCGAGATGAAGGACCTAGGGCTCATGCATTACTTTCTTAGTATGGAAGTATGGCAAGGAGATGAGGAATTGTTTCTCTCAGGGCAAGTATGCCAATGAGATACTAAAGAAGTTCAACATGGAGAGGAGCAAACCCATGGAGACTCCTCTAGCAAGTAACTTAAGGAAGGAAGATGCTACTTCAGGTAAAGTAATGGAGGCTACTATATATAGACAACTTGTGGGTTCATTTATGTATTTGGTGAACACGAGACCAGACATGTGTTTTGCAGTTAATTGGCTTAGTCAAGCCATAGTTAAGCCAACCAAACTTTATTGGAAGGCGGCTAAACATGTGTTGAGATACCTCAGAGGCACCACTTAGTTTGGTCTTTGGTACAGATAGACAAAGGGAGTGAAGCTTCAAGGCTTCACAAATGCAGATTGGGCAGGGAATCCATCAGACAGAAAGAGCACATCAAGGGGAATCTTCAGTATTGGGTCAACAGCAGTTTCTTGGTACAACAGGAAGCAGAGATCAGTTGCACTCAGATCAGCAGAAGCAAAGTACATCGTTGCTAGTCAAGCAGCTTGTGAGACTATCTGGATGAGGAAGTTCTTTGTTGGGTTATTTGGTCAGCAAATAGATCCTACAATGATTCATTGTGACAATCAGAGTTGTATCAAACTTTCTGAGAACTTAGTTTTTCATGATCAGTCCAAGCATATCAACATCCGGTATCACCGTCTACAAGATTGTGTGCAGAGGAGAATCATGTTGCTAGAGTACATTCCTACAAAGGAGCAAGATGCAAATATTTTGGCAAAGGCATTGTCAAGATGCAAATTCGAGTTTCATAGAGGCAAGATCAGGGTAGCAGATAATCCCTTTCTTGTTGAAAAGGAGCGTTGAAAACTGCAACAAGAAAATCTTAATTTAATTTTGTCCTTGAATTAAATTAGGGATTAAATTGTAATTCTAATTCTCATAGCAACTTGTAATAGTTAACTAAGTTAATTTGACGTAGTTGACTCAGTTAATTCGAGTTGGGAATCTATCTAAAATCATGTAGAGTGGTTCCTAAATTTTAGGGCCCAGGTCGAGTTCTTTTGAGTTGTAATTATTTAATTCAATTTAACTCAATTAAATTCAGTTAAACTAGTTCCAACTGATGGAGGAATTAGTGGGAGATCCAATAGTGGGGTGTAACCAGCACTGCTCAACCAGTAAACTGAAGATTCACTCATAATTAACTCATGCATGTTAGATCAGAAAAAAACCCAGTTGAGATTAAAGTTCAAGGAAAGTGTACTATCAATGGTAAAATCATCTAAATTAAATCGATGGTGCATGCAATAAGAGAAAGGCTTATTAATGGATTGCATAGTTATGGATGAGGAATTTCTCAATTAAATATGGGCTTATTCCCCAGGAAATTGCACAAGGAAATAGGAGCTTCGCATGCAACAGATTTGGCTAAGTATTGGCTTGAGCTAGTTTGTGAAGCAGTGAGATAGATTGTGATAGTGCAAAGTTTGCTTAGGCTTGAGAAAAGCATTGTAATCTTCTCAAATTTTCTGATTAATGCAATATACATATAGCAAGGGTTTTTAGCTGCGGTTTTCCCCATAAAATTATTGTGTTATGTGTATTTAAATTCTTTCTTTTTTTGCTTCGTGATTTCATCGATCAATTATTGTTTCCGTTGATGAGTAGAATAGATTCAAGTCAATTGTTTTAGCATATTACAATCTGCAATTGAATCTATAAGGAATTTCTACAGAATTGACATAGTTGGAGCAAATCGTTGAGGCACGGGAAGGGGAAGGAAGACCTTCTATTAGCCCTCAATACTAAGTTGATATATGTATTATGTTGCAATTTCACAATTCACATTCGTCAGTTTGTTGGTGTTCATTTTATTTGACTTCATGCCATGGTCAATGGCATTTTTTATGTATGATATACAATTTTTAATTTTGGGATTCCAAAAGTGTTCTTTTTGCATAATATTAAGTATAATCCTTCATATCTAAATTCAAAGCAAAATATTCATATTTTCTAGAAATAATGTGTACTTTTTGTAGTTTTCTATTTAGAGAGTCTTTGCCAGATCAACCCTAGAGTCTTTGCTACTATGTTGCAGGAAACGTGGTATAGAGGTCCGTTTCCGTATGGAAACGGGTACGAAACGCAGAAACGCGTTTGGTACACACTGCCACGTTTCCCGAAACGAAAACGTGGCCAGTACGGCCGGAAACGCGTTTCAGGGCTGTACAACCCACGTTTCCTCATTAACTTGTGTTTTTTTTTTAAATTTGTTTTTTAATTTACTTTTAGGATATGTTAGTGACTTCTTGTTGCTTCTAGATGCGTGTCTAAAGTTATAAAAGTGAATTTTTGCCCTATTGTTGATATGCAGTTCTTCAGAAAGTTTGAGGGATATGCAGTTCATGGTAATGTTAAATTATTAAAGTAAAAGTGATATTCTCCTTTATTTTTCGTTTTCATCCTTTTACTTAAATTTTTAACATTACCATGAAATGACTCAGGATGTTTGAGAGTGGTTTCGCCCTCATTGGATTTCATATGGAGAAAGTAGAATTTTAGGTCTCACTCAAAATCTAGCAGACTTATTTGTTTTTCAGGATTTCAGGATTGGAGGGATTG
Source organism: Pinus taeda (assembly GCA_000404065.3). Taxonomy (NCBI): domain Eukaryota; kingdom Viridiplantae; phylum Streptophyta; class Pinopsida; order Pinales; family Pinaceae; genus Pinus; species Pinus taeda. The sequence goes on along the minus strand of APFE030501125.1, from coordinate 2,266 downwards.
CAATGTTTCGATTGGATTTTATCATGTACTAGGGTATGTTACTTGTATTTAATCAAGAGAACCAAGCCCTCTATGCAGGGGAAACTCCCAATAATCAAGATCATGTAGGGTACTAGGGTATGAAACGTGTATTTAATCAAGAGCACTAAGGTTGTTCGACTATGTAGGAGGAGACTCCCAATACAACAGTGGTCTCTTCTAAGAATGGATGTGGATGCGAAAATCCTTGATTTGGATCTCTCTCTTGCAGCCTGTTATAGTCTTTATTGTACTTGTAGCCTCATATGTAATATTAAATAAAGGTTGATTTGAGATTTGATATATAATAAAGGGTTGCTTTGGATATTTCTATATTTTTATTTGTTCATTATGTGATTCATTCATGAGTTAATGTGGCATGTAAATTAAATCTTAATGTTTAAGTGTAATGAAAAAGTATAAGTATGCATTTATGCTTTATGACTTGCACTATAGATATATATATTTAAATTTGTCAATATATTATATATATTATTTCGCGTTCCACGTTCAAATTTTGGGGAGATTGCGTTCTTTATCGCTTCCCGTTGCGAACTTACCCGTTTCCTGTTTCGTGCAACTTAGATAAACAAAAATTAAAAGATATAATAGTAATAAATAATAATTTATAATAAATATAGCTAAAATACTAAAGCTCTAAATAATAAAATAAAAATAAACAAAATAGAAAAAAAAAGAAAAAACGAAGAAAGCAATAAAGTTGCATGTGGACACATGGAGTGTGTCCATGTGGTTCCCCTTCCAATGTTTGCTCTATTTAATAGATGGTGAGGAAGATGAGAGGTATTCCATCATTCCATGATTCCATCCTCTATTCTCTTGGGAGAATAATGTTACGAGACAAAGGATTCCCTGGCAGTAGTACATTGATTGAGGGCTCGAGGGTGGCTAGTTGTAGCGTGATTTTGTGCAATTGAGCCTACGGTTGGGTGGAGAGTCGTCCTCAAGACTTTGTTGCAGTTAGCAGAATTCAACTAGCGTTCAACCCTGAAATCACAAGTGAGAAACATCATCGCCACAGGTAAGTTGTCTCTACTCATATTTCTGAAATTTGATGTTAATTAGTTGATAAATTGCATTTTGATTATAGATCGCATGATTAATCTAATTAATTACATGTTTTTATTTCGGGGCTGTTACAAAATGTGGCATTGGACTCGCAAAATCCCTTCATACCAATTAGCCTTTTTGTATGATGGTGTAGTTTGTATTTTCTGGTCATATTGATAGTTTGTTGATCTGATGTCCAAATTAACTTTGTGCAACATCATAGCCATGTTGGATGCTAATAGCAAATTTACGAAGTGGAAGGCGAAAATAGAGCTTCATTGTTTGAATCAACAAACACCATATCATGATCAACGTACAGGGTATCCAAATCACAGAGGAAATGGCCTGGATTTTGTAATATAATATTTTCTGCTTTGATGTGCTTCCCGAATTTAGTTAGAGTGCCATTTGAGAATATCACTCTTGTTGTCTGGCATTCAATTTAAGAAGAAATGAAGATGGAGCTACCCATTATGATTACAAAACCTTGGCTCAACTTTGGTTTTGAAAAGTCTATCTAGATCTGGGTTCATATGGATTTGTATTATTAGATTTCTTTTGAAGAAATGAGCCATATACACCACAATAGATGTGCGACATGTTTATCCAGTACACGTGGAGATCAAAACCTTTTCCAATATATTAAGGTTTGGGTCTCGTAGACTTATGCTAAGAAAAAAATTAATTTGATGGCATGGCTATATGAGAATCAAATCCTTGGACAACTAAGTTGATTGTTGGCAAGTATTGGCTATTGGAGGTCCCAAGTGCGATTGGATTATCTAATTTTTATTTTAGTTACGATTTCATTTTGTTGAACAATCAACTTTTTGTTGGTGGACATTTTGTAGCACCGACATTGGGATTTGTCCAAATTGTATAACACATTCTGGAAGGGGCGTTATGTAGAGTTATTAATTTTATTAAATGGGTCTATATGGTTTTTATGGGTTATTTAGGGCATTATTGATCCAACTTAAAAATTGGAAGAAGCACTAAGATCAAAGCTCAAAGATGGACCTTGTTGAAGTAGTTGACGACAATGCTTGCTAGCTGTGGCAGTGACTGTTGAAGTTTCTAAGTTTACCAGTTAGAAACCCTCCATGCACTTTACTGATTTATTCCTACCTACTTGTTCCATTACTTAACAAGTTATTTACAATGTAAATACTGAAAA
>APFE030501124.1:0-16266 GCA_000404065.3 Pinus taeda | reverse complement strand
TCGCAGGCCACCTCCGTTCCTGCCAACGGCACGGTCCCTCGCAGTCTCAGTATCCTCGCTATCCTCTCCCGGTAGGCGTTTCTAGCGATTCCTCCATACCTCCTCCCCATGGATGTCCTGCTGCTCCTCATTTTCCTCTTCAGAAATCTCCACAAACTGTACGGGCGGTTTCCCCTCTGCATCTACCTTCCGCTTGCCCTTCAAGTCCGCCGGAATTTTATGATGGACCTCCTGCCCCCCGCTTCGCAGCCACCTCCTCCCGCTTCCGCTGCCTTCTCCTTACATTGTCCTGCTTCCGCTGCAACTTCCGCCTCGTGCCTTCCTCACGATAGCTAACCCAACCCACCAGCACACCAGGTAGCAGTCTATCGCTATTAAGTCGTCCTCACCATGAATTAACCCAGCCCCCCAGCGCACCAGGTCGCAGCAGACAGAAATTTGGCAATCCTCGCAGATACTTATCCCTCTCTTACTCCCGTTTTAACAACTCGCGTCCTGGTTGAATCATTACCGAGGTAATGGTTGTATCTGCTCTCACGGTCCATCACATAATGGTGTTTCCTTCTCGCCGTCCTACCGTCCCATCCGCTGCTCGGATCGCCTGCATTACTGAGCCCCTGATCGGCCTGTTCTCCCTGCCAATCGCTCCACCTGCTTGCATTATTCCTACCTCGTTCGATCTTCATTACTCCTTCGATCGTGCGCCGCCAGGTCGTCATGTTATTCCATGCTATGTCATCCAGTCCGATCGGGCGTAGTTGTCATTTTTTTATTTTTAATTAAATTGATTAATTAAAAAAAATGTCATATAAACAAGTGTCACATGAAATGAGTGATGGTTTTTTTGGGCATGTGGAATTGATAAGCCATAGCATTGGCCCATGGTATTGCAAAAAATTCTAGAAGACTATCAATAACAAATGGGGTGAATCATATTATAGATAGATATCATTGAAGAAAAAGGGAAGAGTATTGGTGTGAATATTATATTATTTATTTATATCAAATATTGAAAAATAAAACATAATTAAAAGTATAAGTTAATTCTATTTTAACTAATAAACAATTAAATTAAGTAAAATATAAATAATTATGTATTTGATAATAGTGTTAGTTAAGTACTTGATATTGTTGTATGTTCTCTTCAATTTTTTGGAGAGTTTTGAATTCATAGTGTTGAATTCATACAGGTTGTCAGAAACCCAGTTTAAACAACTAAATTGAAAATTTGTCAAATAATATATTAAATATGTATTAATATTTCACAAAAAAATATATTAAATATATTAATACGTTAAATTTGAAATTTATATACAACAAGTGAGGCTTTGGTCGATGATACCCTAGTTTGGATAAGGAGGAACACAAGCATAAGTCGGCTAGGAAGAAGGGAAGGAAAAGGAACAATGATAGGTTGAAGTCTGGTGAGAAATATTTGATTTTTGAGGAGGATGTTTAGATGGATGAAGTATTGGAGGCTGCTCAGAAGGTGATTGTTGGATGAGCTTGGTGGTTCTTTGTGAAGTTCATCACGAATTACATTTCAAAGAAATGGGAAATGGCAAGAGACGAGGTGCCTATTATAAAAGGACTATAAAAGGTTTCTTTATGATGACCTTTCCCTCAGATTTGGCTGCAAATGAGATCATAGAGCGGTGGTGTTTGGAGGTGAAACCCGATGTGTGGGATGTTCCTCACTAAGTTTGAGAATTGTGTTAAGCAATTGCTCGAAGTGTGCATCAAAAGTGGAAACTAAGACTATGACACTATCTGTGATGAATGAGTCAAAGAAAAGGTGTATTTTTGGCATGTAACCACATTAGCCCTAGCATTTCCCAATGCCCTCAAAAGGAGGGGAAATAATTTTTCCAAAATCATTTATTCTTCTTGGAATACCTACTACCCTGAAAATACCTATCCTACTACCTTTGGGCTAGACTTAATATAGGAAATCTGAGGCTATGAATTACAACTATCATTTCAAATTTATTGTAATAAAAAGAGGTAATTTTCTTAATAGGTTGCAATAAATGTACACAAATCATTATTTTTAGGATAGGGGCTATAAATGTACATAAATCAGTCTTTATTTTCCTTTGCATCTAATATCTTCTCTAAAAGTGTTCACAAGGCACTCAAATGACCAACATAAGCTTGAATGGTAACCATTTATGGAAAAGTCGGTTTCAATAGCATATTGTGCCTAGAATAAGTTATTCCACAACTTTGAGAAGGGGTCAACCACGAGGCTTAAACTTGCATGCCTCTTGACCTGCAGTTCGAGTTTCAACAATTCATAGTCCATTGCCTCTTTGATGTTGGGATTATCAACGTAAAGCATAATGGTTATGTCACATCCTAATTACATTATCATTTAAAGGGTTTAATCCATCTGAGCCCAGGTCTAATTTAATTACTTTCAAGAGATTATAATTTTTTATCATTTTAATCCTTCAAACCCATCTGAGCTCATTCTTGATATTTATATGTAGTTTGAACCTACATTGCATCCCAACAAGTCTATTGATGAGAAATTTTTGGATGGTGTGCTTTGGAGATAGAAGAATGGCATCAAACCACACATTGGTAAGTACTACACAACATTTGACTTAGTTCTTATCCATTGTTTGTTAAGATTTGAAGCTTGGTGAGTTTTTTTGAAACTAAAATTAATATTGCATGGAATTAGTTGCTACAAAATATGGCGCTAATGAATTATGTATATGGTATTTATTTGAATTTTTCTGAGGTTAATTATGAATCTCTTGAAATATGAAATCATTGTTTGTGAGCTTAAAAATTAGTTATGGATTTGAATTTGGAGAAACATTTGTTTCAAAATGGCTAATCCTCTTGCACAATCATATCTAAATAAAGAAACCGAGTTGGATGATGCCAATTATGTGAATTGGAATTTTAAAATGCATACATGAATGGAAGGTTACAAAATACAGTTGATTCCAGAACACACTTCTCTTTGCCACTCTGCTTTCCACAACACAATTTGCTCTTGGCCTTGATTCACACAGCATAGGCTCAATTCTCGGGCTTCTGCTCACATCAACTCATAGAAACTTTTGACGTCCCACACATCACATAGGCACTTCAGCCTTAAATACAGAGCATGTGCACTTAAATCTTAAACATAGAGCATAGGAACTTCAACCTTTCTTACACAGTGCACATGCACCTTCAACCTCGCTTACATAGTGTCGGCCCCACTCTGTGGAACTAGATCTTCCTTAGCTTCACAAAACACTACTCACACTTAGAGGTATTTTTTATTGCCTGTCTCTAACAACTATGCTTCTTTACCCCACATGCTAAATCAAGCTCCTGGGTTTTGTTCCTCTGCTACCTCCCCGATTGATGCTACTGCATTTTCCTTATTTTACATGACACGTTGTACTTAGGCATGGCCCTACATTTTGTTGTCTACATCGAACTTGGTCTCTACCACTACATTCACTTGAGAATGGGCACTTGACTATTTCCCCATACTGAGAATTAATTCTCAATGCAGCTAGTTACTCAAACCAAGCACGGTACTCTCTATATTGCATCTCTCCCATCACTGAGACTCACCATGCCTATTCAAGGCTCACAGAGCTTGACTGTACTTTAGCATGGCTTCTCTGTTCTTTAGGCATGGACATTGTCTGGACCATTATCCTTGCTTCCTTGTTCTCAGAGATCTTAAACTGATCCATGATAGTCGTCATTCATCCTACGACCAAAGCTTTGTTCTCTATTTACTCCTACAACTATCGACCCATACACCATCAATAGACCTTTGTACTGTTGCATTATCAGATATTTTCCATCGTAACTTCACATTGGTGCAAGATTGCAAACTGCCGCTTCCCGACCATTGATATTCAAACCTCTTCTATTTTAGCTCTCACCAAATCTCCACTATATGACCGAGCGTTGTGACCATTTAGTAACCATATCGGAACCCTCTAATCGACAATTTTGCAACTGTGACCATGTGCCATCCATCACAAACATTCGATCGCCAATCACTGATGGCCCTCTGTGTTTGGCCCTAGCCCTCCGTTCTTTGACTCTTCGTGACCACGTGCCAGTGCTTATATCGTTGCCACTGAATCAGTGATTCACCAAGGTGGCCAATGTGACAACCATTGCAAGCGTCCAATTGCCGATCTTCGATCTGACATCGTCACCTGCCACATGGCATCTTCTGAGTGGTGACATGTGTCACCTGAATATGACCCATTAGGCCACCTTAAGACACCTCAATTTTCTGCGACGTATCCCTGTGTATTTTCCTATCATGATGAAGACAACATCCACTTGGTCGTATCAGAACTAATCAGATCTTTCCATGTGTCTTGATTAGAGCTCACCACTTGTTCCCATGTATCCTTATTAGATCCAATACCTCACAACCATTTGTCCTTATCAGAGCTCATCTTCCAGCTATTACGTGTCCTTATTGGACCCAATTGGATGTCTCCACGTGTCCTCATGGAGGAGAGAGAAAGAGGCCTCCCAACCTTTGTTTTGTAATGAAGTCCTTTGTATTTTCATATTTGGCTTTCCTAATGATTTAACACTAGAGGCTCAAATCCCTGATTTGTGGGAGTTCTAATATGCGGGACCTCCAATTGTGATTGCTGATTTTCCTAGGTCCCTAATATGCAATCGCTGATATGGCATGCCCTCCGATATGTCGAGACCTCTGATTTTTGATATCATAAGTCATTGATCGGTGAAATGCATACACTGTTGCGCTGCACCACAGATCCTCCAATCACCGATTAGGATTAGTCGGGACGTCAAAACGCGGTTCCCCAAGTCCTCTGATTTTTTATTTCTGTAATGGATTCGCCTCCAATCTCTGGTCTTTGATCTCACTAGACCTCTAATTTGTGGGCTTGCGATATGTAGGATTCTTCCTTGCTTAAGTTTTTAACACACTGAACTTCAGCAGGTCATAACTTTTGACCCACAAGTCCATTTCTGGACTTATGCATATCGTTGGAATTCTCTTCGAGATCACTTTCCAATTGAAGGGGTCCAATTAGCCATTGAGCCCATATGATACCTCAAAACATGGCTCCAACCTCAATGCCAATCTTCTGGTTTTGAAATCTCAAGACAACTAGGAATCACTTCCACAATGTGTCCTTAGCATCATGCCTACAACTCCCATGGACTCCCATCTCCGACCATCTCTATAATCATCATTTTATTGTTTTTCCAATAAGAATGCTACTATGATGATCTCTACATGAAACTTGCAGCTACCATGATATTCTTCCCGGGCCATCACTACCAACATCAGTTGCAACAAACAACCAAGCTTGTCTGATTGACATCACTGCCAACACTCTTGCTAGTTTTTAGGAAAGCCAACTGCCCAAAACAACTCCTCAACATGACTCTTGACATCAATGTTAACAAACTTGCAGATGCCTTCTCAAGGACACTATCCATGCACACAATGCCAAATGTCCAAGAACAAGATAGGAGAAAACTTAATTCAAAAGTTATCAAGTGTATTTTTATTGGTTAATGTTAAGATCGTAAAGCATATAAGTTGTTTGATTCTTTCACATACAAAGTTTTTGCGATAAAAGATGTGATATTTCATGAGCATGCAAATGAAGGTCATAAGAAGGACAATTATGATGCATGACACATTCCTTATGATGATAATGATGTCAAAGAGGAAGCAAATGATAAGCAGGAAAAAAAAGGAAAAATCTAGTTGAGGTGAGAGGATCATTCTATAACCTAGTGTGAACACAATGTGTAAGTATATCTGTGCTAAAACTGGAGTTGACATGTGTCTCTTAAAAAAAATTCTCTAAATATAAAATTAACGTTGGCTATAATAAAAGAGAAAAAATAATATGCTATGTATGTTTAATTACTTGTCCATATGACATTATATAATTTCACTGGGGCAAGATCTTCTGCATATTGTGGAGGATAGTAGGAGGAGGGGCAGAATATCTTCAGCTATCAAATCCACCTTTATTGCCCTCATCCCTAAGACCAATGGCCCGTTCTCCTTCGATGATTTCCGGCTCATCTCACTTTGCAATTGCTTCTACAAAATCATAGCTAAGATCATTGCAAATCGCCTTAAGCCTATTCTCTCCCAGCACATATCCTTTGAAAAATTTGCCTTCTTGCATCATAGACAAATCCATGAGGCCATCGCTTCAGCACAAGAGCTCATTCACACCCTGCAGACCAAAAAACAGAAGGGTATGATTCTCAAAATTGATCTTTCCAAAGCTTTCGATAGAGAAAACTGGTTGTATTTAAGGCTGCTCCTTACACATCTTGGCTTCCCCTATGAGTTCATTAAGTGGACAATGAGCTGTATCACGGACGTAACATGTAGCATTCTACTTAATGGGGAAGCCACCCCTTTCTTCACCTTAGAAAGACGGCTCAGACAAGGATGTCCCCTCTCGACCCTGCTATTCCTTCTGATTATGGAAGGCTTGAGCAGAATTATCTCATCCGCCAAAGACAGACAGCATTTGACTGGCATCAAAATTGTGGACAACCTTTTCCTTACCCAACTGTTATTCGTCGATGATATCTTGATTTTCTTAAATGGTAGCATTGGGGATTCCACTGCTCTTCATATTTCCATCCTCCTTTTTCAGCAAGCTACTGGTATGTTGATCAACAATAATAAGTCCACTATCACCATGGTCGGCTGCTCCATTCATGAATCCACCTTCGCTTCTCAGCGCTTTCCCTTCACCTTCTCGAATCTAGCAGATGGCATAAAATATATGGGGTTTAGACTTAAACCATCTAGCTACAAAATTGCAGACTAGGTGTGGCTAATAACAAAAGTGGAAACGAGGCTTCAGGTATGGTACCATAGATACCTCTCGCGGGAAAGTAGATTAATACTCGTCAAATCTGTTATTGAAGCCACACCAGTCTACTGGATGGCCCTGGCATGGATCCCCAGGGGCATTCTGAGTAGACTTCAGAGTATTTGTTGCAGATTTCTCTGCAAGGGTCAACAGACTCGTAGACTCTTTGCTTGGGTAAAATGGGACACCATTTCTCTTCCTAAAAGATGGGGCGGATGGGGCATCAAGAGGTTCGCATTATTCTCAAAGGCTTTGGCAGCAAAACTTGGATGGGGACTGCTTACCAGAGACAGTCTATGGGCTCGGGTTGCATATGCTAAATATATTAAGCCTCAGGCTGTACTAGACTAGATATGCATGAAACAGGACAATCATCATCACATATCAAACATCTAGAAAGCGGTCATCGACACTTTACCACTGCTCTGGGAAGGAATCACTTGGCGCATCAAGGAAGGGAATGATGTGCGTATTGGTATGGACACATGGGTTGGATGTGGGAACACCCAAAGACTCCATGCTGATCTTATTAGACATCTCCATGACAGAGGAGTTACACATATTAAGCATATTGGTGACCGAGAAAATTCCTCCTTTCTTCATCAAGCTTGGTTATCGGCCCGAGCATTATAACTGCCTCACCAATGGACTAACGATTGGATAGCGTATACTTCGGCGCTCACACAAGCTCAAATCATACTTACCGAAGGACCTAATGAGATCATCTGGGCTTTTGCGAAGAATGGTATTTACACCCCAAAGCTTGGATATCTAAGACTCATGGAACCGTATAAGCCCCCAGTCCTACAGTCCACCTCGAGAACGATTTGGAAGCTCAAGGCAGCCCCCCGTACGCGTTTATTGATGTGGAACATATTATTTGACAAAATCCCCACTGGCAACAATCTCATGAAGAGGTCCTTCCATGGACCTTTCCGTTGCCACTTATGCCTTAGCGCAGAAGAAAGCACTGAACATGTATTTTTCTCTTGCAGCACTACTCTCCATCTCTGGCAATCACTGTCTTCTCACATCCCGCACTTGAATTGGCATGGGAATAACCTTCCTGATGCTTGGGGTAACTGGTGCCATGAGCATTCAGGAAAATCCATTAACCTGCCACTGCTGGCTTCCTGGGCAATATGGATTGCCCGTAATCAGACAATCTTCAACCATAAGGCTCCTCACTGGCCTTCTATCACTCTCCATACGATTGCCGATTACAACATGATTCCTGAAGAGTCCCAACCCGCCCCACCTCGGAATCTCAGACCTGTACCCATTGACAAATCAATACCTTGGGCATTTTTCGATGGCTCAGCACAAGAAGATGGCTGCGGGGGTGGTGCTATCCTACACTTAAACGATCGGCAATGTTATAAGATAAAAATCAATCTTGGTAGAGGCACCAACAATTACCCTGAACTCTGCGCAGCCAAACATATCATACATTTTGCTATCCAAAAACAGTGCAGACACCTTCAATTATTTGGTGACTCGAAAATAATTTGCAATTGGTTGAATAATGCATCTCATTGTCATTCTTATACTTTGAGACACATTCTTGATGAAGCAAAGAGATTGATTACTTTCTTTGAATCTTTTGTTTGCCGGCACATATACAGGGAGCACAACACCGTTGCAGATCAGCTCTCCAAAGAGGCTGCACACAGAGTAGGTGAGGACTGGTCAATACAGGAGGAAGTCGATGGCACCTACTACCAATATTATCATCGACCTTTTGATGAACAGATAAACGAGGGGCTTTAGTGCCCCATATTTACAGTGTTTTGTTTTATTGTACATAGCATGCATATAGTCACTGTTTTGATTTAAAAGCACAGCAGATATAACGCTCTCTGCGAAGAGTGCAGACGCAATTTTTGATCACTGCGAGAGAATTTTGTTATGCTCCCTGCGTGGAGATATTTTGGTCATATTCCATTCATGTTTATTATGAACTCGACAAGCAATATGCCTGCATACGAATATGCTTCGGCATATGCAAAATGTAATTTCTTAACTTAATGGAAATTACGACTTTTTCCCATGTGAAAAAAAAAATAAAATATCCAATGTGGGTTATGAATAAAATATTTTAAAATGAACTAATATTGACTTATAGTTAAAAATATATTAAGAGGAAAAAAATCATTTTAATTTGTGCTAATAAAATGATTCAATACATATGTTATGTAAAATATTTTATATATTGTTTAAAAAAATTATGTATATATCCTATAAAGCTATTGAAAAAAATAAGTTATGTAATCTCTATGGCATTAGAAAATACAATTTAAACAATGAAAAACTACACTTTTTCTTTGGCACTCTAAAATAAGTTTGCATGGGAAGAAAGTTGATCCCTCTCAACTCATGTTAGATCTATGCTTAATATAAATCTATATTAGTGACATGGACACAGGTAACAGCCATAAGGTACAAAGAGGAAGAGATGATTCACCACAAAGTAGGAGAGGAGATGAAAGTAGTGAAGCACCGAAACCACGAAAAGGATTTAAATATTTTTTCTTAATCACAAAAATAATGAATGTCACATAACCTTTGAAATTCAAACAAGCTAATGGGCATAAAGAATGGAGAGACACATGCCAATCCTCATTTTGGCTAATGAAATTTCTATGTTTTTTGCCTTTAGTTTTAAAAAATGCTTATTATTGTTATTTATGAAAATATTCTCTCACATTTTTGGCCATAAAAACACTTGACATATTTTTCTTAAATTTTAATTTTTGGAATTTCTTGAAAATAAATAATAACACTTGAGGTATTTTTCTTAAATTTTAATTTTTGGAATTTCTTGAAAATAAATGGATTGTAAAATGTAAAGTGCAATTTTAAGAAACTTCACAATTCATCATTCGTTATTATTTGTCAAGACAATCTGGGTTAAAATTGAAACATGTTTTTTTCTCCAAGGCATCTCGAGATGGTGAAACACCTATTAAACTGAATCACAACTATTCTAGAGTTCATAATCAATACATGGTCAACACGATAGACTACTAAAACATAGAACAACAAGCTAAGAATCATCTAGATTTGTGTTTTGTGCATTGAGTACATGATTTTAGTGATTTGGAGAGATATTTGGATCATCTTTGACTAACATTTATAATGAAAACATAGGTGATCAAGCGAACTATCTACCACTAGTAAAAGAAAAATGAATAAAAATTAACATATGAATGATTGCATGGAGAACCAGTGAATGCAAAGTTATCTAAATTGAATGGAAGAGATGGACCAAACCAAGATCAAAGTATGATCAAGTTATTTTAGACATTAAAGAGTAGTATCCTAATACAAAAGTTGAATTGAGATTAGACATGGAAAAATTTTATTTTTTTTATTAACAAAAGCTATTTTAGACATTAAAGAGTAGTATCCTAATACAAAAATTGAATTAAGATTAGACATGGAAATTTTTTTTATTTTTATTTTTATTAAAAATAACCACTAGAATTTCTATTTAAATATTTTTTTTTTAATAAATTACCATCATTTAAATATTTCACTACAACTATTGAATTTGATAATGTCATTTGATTTTTCAAAGATAACTATTGGTTTTACAATTTCTATCTAAAATTTTCCATTCTATTATTTTGTGAAAAAAATATTCTACATTTTGATTATGGAACATCCTCATAAAATTCTTTAAACATGTTCATATCTCATCCTAAAAGAAAAATGCTTAAATAAGATGAACTATGGTAACTTGAAAATCATTGAAGAAACATTATTTAATTGAATATAGCCTTGGATTTAATTACCATCTTGATCAAGAAATCCGCAAGCTAAGTTTCAATGTGTCGAGGGAAGTTAACATGAAAATATTGATCCCAGTGATCAACATCAAAAGCGCATTAGAAGCAAGCATAATGGAAATAATCATATGAGAAAAACAAAATGAGCTTTCCCTGGAGAAACAAAGTGCTTGATATTTAAAGATGAAATACACCAAGAATGAAATAACGAAAGGGAAACCATGACATAAACCCATTGAAGGAAGTGATAGTATCGATGTGATAGTAACTTAAATACAGAAATACGAAAAACTTGAATGTTTTTCCGGAGAAAAAAAGCGAAAACTTTTTATTAAGAATATAAAAAGTTTTACATATAATAGATTTTCACTATCAGACCACCTGAAAACTGCTGATTGACATTTCTCCCAAAACTGATAAGGGAAAAATATGAAAAGACCCATAAAAAACCAGTCCAAAGAAAAACTTTTGTGACGGGTTCATCGACCTGATCTGCCGCAAAGAGAAAGTAAAAACTGTTTTTGGATCATAAAGACCCTGTCTAAAAAATTTAGATGACAAAATGGCGCAGGAGAGGCCTCCTTCGGAGAAGGATAAAACAACCTCGTACATAGATGGCTGTAAATACTGATATAAAGAGACAGATAAATGTATCTTCAGCTACCAGAAAGGGGAATATGTATGAAACCATCCTGTGACTGAAAAATATGAAGAAAAACAGACATAAAGATGAATAGCATTTCGACCAAAAGGAGGAAATGCCGAGGATCGATCACGTCCCTGCAAACGGAAAAAAGATGTGGAGAAACCATGAAGAGCGCCATTAGAGAGGAGGAGCAATAGGGGACTGCTGCGAGGTGGAGATCTGCCCGTCTAGTTTCGAAAAACTGGAATGTTAAAAAGGCGAACAACTCTGATTTTATTCGCCTATTTTCAGTACACATTTAATTTGACCCCACGTCGGGCATAGATTTCCCCGGAGGATCCCCAAAGTCTTCTTCATAAAGGTCAACACCCCACAAAGTGCAAACCTTTTTCCGCTCGCCAGAAGGGCTGTGACACTCGATTAGCTCTATGTCATCCATATTTTCAGCATGGGTTTTCTCTGAACTACGAGCACGGGAACGGCAACTCAACTCCTGACGGATCTCTTGAAGCTTTTCCTTTCCCCCAACTAAAAAACCTTCGACTTCCTCGCTGTTTCCAAGAAATCCGGGCATAGAACTGCCAAGTTCCTCGTAGAGCTGTGGCAGATAACCATATTTTTGCCTGGAAGGTTGGCTTATAAGGTTCTCACCTTTATCACGGGGACGCGATGAAGTGCCTTGGTCGCGATTTTCAACGTTGTAGCTTCTTATAACCTGCTTACCTTTCTGACTGGGATTCGATGAAGTGCTTCTGTCCCTGATCGTTGCGGGTTGGTCGACCTGATGAGAAATTATCCAATCATTCAGTGCCCAGTCTACATCTGTCCTTGTCCATTTGTCACCATCAAGCATCCTTCCCGGCTCTTTCCTGATAAATAGAAAGCGTTCGCTGTCGCTGTCAATACCATGGAGATGCTGGACGATTGAAGTTACCGATTCTTCGGTAAGCTGCCCTTTGAGGCTTGAAAACATTCGCGCTTCATCTTTATAATATTGGCGTTGCTGTAATGCCTCCAGTATAGATCTCCGCCGTTCATCTCCTTGATTTAAGCCGATTGGAACGAACCTCGGTGGTTCTGCATGCATTGACCACCCTGGCTGTATGTTTTCGTTTTCTGGAGGCGGGGGAAGAGATTCATCATGCTCTCTACCTGCTTGTGGCAGATATTCACTTTTCTGATCTCTGCTCGTATTGTCATTCTCTTCTTCCTTCCTGCTCGTCATTGTTCTTGTTGGCAGACAGTGCTAAGCTCCTCCACACAGCGAAAGAGAGATGGGAAGAAGATGGAAGCGGATACCTTGTGTTAAGCCAGAATCCATACATTTATCTATGGATCATTTTCCTCATCCTTTTTGAGGCCATTCACCTATGTTTTTAGGTTTTTGCGGATTAGGGTTTTGCCGATGGAAATAGAATTTGACCCGTACGAGGACAAATCTCGGTAAAACGAGATTAATTCATCGTAATATATCAAAAATATATTTGGTAATATTTTGAAAAAAGGTTTTTTTATTTGTTTTTTAATAGTTAGAACAATGTTGTGTTTTACTTATTTATTTAATAAAATTTATTTGTTTTTATGAATACTTAAAAGTATTTAGGTTTTATGTATTTTTTAAAATAATTATGTTGATAGATGTTATTTCATAATTTTGGTAATTATTAGATGGTAATTATGAAGATATTTATGGTATATTAAGTAATTATTTTGATAAGCGTGTGTATTTTAATTATTTATATATTTTTAAAAGTAATTATGTTGATAGGCATGTTTAGTTTACCTATTTTATGTAATTTTTATTAATATTGTTGATAGTCGTGTTTATTTTAATTGTTTTATATAGTTTTAAAAGTATTTATGTTGATAGATGTGTCTACTCTACCTATATTATGTATTTTAATTGTTTCATATATTTTTAAAAGTAACTATGTTGATCGGTGTGTCCACTCTACCTACATTATATATTTTTTTATGTAATTATGTTGATAAGCGTGTTCATTTTTACTTGTTTATTATATTTTAATTGTTTATTAAGTAATTATTTTGATAAGCGTGTATATTTTAATAATTTATATAATTTTAAAAGCAATCATGTTGGTAGGCGTGTCTACTCTACCTATATTATATTATGTATTTTAATTGTTTCATCTATTTTTAAAAGTAACTATGTTGATAGGCGTGTCCACTCTACCTACATTATATTTTTTTTATGTTGATAAGCGTGTTCATTTTACTTGTTTAATATATTTTTAAAAGTAATTATGTTGATAGGCATGTCTACTCTACCTACTTTATGTAATTTTTTATGTAATTATGTTGAGAGGCGTGTTAATTTTACTTGTTTTATATATTTTAATTGTTTCATATATTTTTAAAAGTAATTATGTTGATAGGCATGTCTAGTTTACCTATTTTATGTATTTTTATTTTTATTTTTTTATGTAATTATATTGATAGTTGTGTTTATTTTAATTGTTTCATATATTTTTAAAAGTAATTATGTTACCTGCTTTATGTATTTTTTATGTAATTATGTTAATAGGCATGTTCATTTTACTTGTTATATATATACTTTTAGTAATTGTGTTGGTAGGTATATATTTTTAAAAATAATTATGTTACCTACTTTATGTATTTTTTTTATGTAATTATGTTGATAGGCCCGTTCATTTACTTGTTTTATATATATTTTTAGCAATTGTGTTGGTAGGAGTGTTGATATAAGAATATAGTTTCTAATTCTAATTTAGTTATTAATAATTAGTAAGTGGTAATTATGTCTATAAGTGTGGCTATTTGATAATAGAGTTTCTTAAATTTTAATTTAATTATCGATAATTAAGAGTGGATGGTAGGGATTTAACCACTATGGAATATTATAGGATATTTTTAGTAGTATACAAGCCTCAATGATTGAGATTTATCTCGAAGGTAGTTGTCATTTTTTTTTTTTTGTAATTTGAGTATGTCCATTTCTATTAACAAAATATATACAGCAGTTACATCATGGTCTCATCCCGCCCCGAAGGGAAACCGGGACTCTTGACCATCCAGAAAAGGCAGATTAAGACAAAATTGAGTTTTTACCACTGATTCAAACCAGTTTTCCAGATCGGTTTCTATATCTATAGCCATACTATAAACTACTAAGTTCTTCCTACATATAAAAACAGCTATATATCGCATGCCAAACGAAAGCAAAAACCAAGAGTTTCCAGAAAAACCAGGAACATGCCGTCGAGCGCTACTTGTCTGGTTCAGCCTGCTGACCTTTCTCCTGCTTTACCAAAACTCCACTGGCCACGAGCTGGTTCTGCAAATCCTCCAATCTTTTTTCCTGCAAGAGCATGGTGATAACTATGTCCTTCAGCTCCTTTTTGACATTGGGGAGACTTTGGACCATTTCTGCCATCTCCATGGCAACCTGCTCTAAGGCTTTTGCCATAAGATGCTTCATGACCCAATAGAGATGGAGGGATTGTTTATAGAGAGTCATTCTACCCCTGGTATGGCCAGGGTCAGGCATAATGGCAGCCCAATCTTCCATTTCCTCTTCTGACTGCGCTTGTATAGCATCCTCTTCCCAATGCTCCATTATTTTCCTGACTTTTGGATTTGAATTTTCTCTGTATTCCTTCTCTGTAGTTCGAATCCTGTCGCTGATGGTCTGTCTGGTCCGCCTGGATTCGTCGCTCGCCGCTGGTTCATCCTTCGGCTCCTGGAGAGGGCTGTACTGACGTCCCCTCTGGCTTCTTCCCTCCACCATATCCTTTCGCTGACGGCCTCCTCGGCCCCTTCGGCCGTGACCCCTTCTCCCTCTGCCTCGCAGGCCACCTCCGTTCCTGCCAACGGCACGGTCCCTCGCAGTCTCAGTATCCTCGCTATCCTCTCCCGGCAGGCGTTTCTAGCGATTCCTCCATACCTCCTCCCCATGGATGTCCTGCTGCTCCTCATTTTCCTCTTTATAAATCTCCACAAACTGTACGGGCGGTTTCCCCTCTGCATCTACCTTTCGCTTGCCCTTCAAGTCCACCGGAATTTTATGATGGACCTCCTGCCCCCCGCTTCGCAGCCACCTCCTCCCGCTTCCGCTGCCTTCTCCTTCCATTGTCCTGCTTCCGCTGCAACTTCTGCCTCGTGCCTTCCTCACGATAGCTAACCCAACCCACCAGCACACCAGGTAGCAGTCTACCGCTATTAAGTCGTCCTCACCACGAATTAACCCAGCCCCCCAGCGCACCAGGTCGCAGCAGACAGAAATTTGGCAATCCTCGCAAATACTTATCCCTCTCTTACTCCCGGTTTTAACAACTCGCGTCCTGGTTGAATCATTACCGAGGTAATGGCTGTATCTGCTCTCACGGTCCATCACATAATGGTGCTGCCTGTTCGCTGTCCTACCATCCCATCCGCTGCTCGGATCGCCTGCATTACTGAGCCCCTGATCAGCCTGTTCTCCCTGCCAACCGCTCCACCTGCCTGCATTATTCCTACCTCGTTCGATCTTCATTACTCCTTCGATCGTGCACCCCCAGGTCGTCACGTTACTCCATGCCATGTCATCCAGCCCGATCGGGCGTAGTTGTCATTTTTTTATTTTTAATTAAATTGATTAATTAAAAAAAATGTCATATAAACAAGTGTCACATGAAATGAGTGATGGTTTTTTTGGGCATGTGGAATTGATAAGCCATAGCATTGGCCCATGGTATTGCAAAAAATTCTAGAAGACTATCAATAACAAATGGGGTGAATCTCTATTCTTACGAATTTTTGACATTATTTGTTTAAATGTGTATCTGTTCAGTTTATATATTATTTTTTTAATTAATAATGCCAATAACAATATGTTGTCAAAACAAAATTATAATTTAATTAATTTTTATGATTTTATTAATGTCCGGTAATGTGATGTGTATTATGAAATAAGTGTTTTTGATGTTTATCGATG
>APFE030501120.1:0-17624 GCA_000404065.3 Pinus taeda | reverse complement strand
CGAGCCGGCCTGATCACTTTTGCTACCTCCTAGTCAATGGCAGTGTGGGTGTCTGGTTACCACGCCAGCACACTGATCTCTTCTGTAGAACAACACTAAAACTTTGCATTTATAAATCGAGGATCCTGGCTCATATGGGTTAAAAACAACCCTGCCGAGGCTATGGACGCCTGCTGGCAGCAGCGGCTCTACTTATGGTATTGAAGTTATATCTTTTCGTCAATTATTATTATAATACCCTTTTCTTATTTTCTTTTTATCAGAGAAGATTATTTCCTTAACTTTTTCCCTGTTTGAACCTTTATGCATGAAAAATTGTTTTATGATCAACCGCATCATTTTCAGCTAGAATACTATCAGCAAAGCATCTTTTTAGCACATTGTTGTCCTTTATCGTTTTGTATAAACTATCATCAATCCAAAGCGTCCTATCTCTTATTCATAACTATCTTTACACACTTTGCTCTCAATATAACTATAATTTTCACCGTCCTATCATTGATAAGTGTACTCTGCTTCACTTACTGATATATCGTTCATTCCATTGCCTTGCCGTCTGCACCACCCCTCTCATATGCTTTATGGTTATGGAACCCTTTTTCCAATTGGAGGGGGGAATGTATGCATTATGGGGTTGCATGCGATATGATTACTACACTTTGCCATACCTTGTTGATTTGACAACATAGTAGTATTGCATGTATACATAAGTTTTTCTAATTGAAATTTTGCATGCATTTTATCTGTTGCTATTCAAAGCTAACACTATGGATTCAAGAACATTGTATGCAAAATAGTGCTTTGTGTACAGGAGAACAACAAGTATGGGCAGAATTCTATTCATAGCATGACCACACTATTGCACTTCACAGTAGAGGCTCGTGAACGTGAACAATTCTTCAGACATGATATGCTTCCCTGGATTCCACCTTTTGCATCACTTTCAGCACCAACTCTGCCTACATCAGCTTCAACAACTGCCAGTATTTATATGTCATTCCACATTTTTGGAGGTAAAACTTGAGGTAGAATTGCATAGTTTTCTAATTTATTATAACTTTAGGAGGATCTAATGAAAATCCATTTTGAGCATTATTTACCATCCTTCATTTCTTCCACTTCCCATTTTTCAGTAGCATATCATTTCCGAGTATGGGGGAGTGTTCCTTCATTTTTTTATGACCATGTCATTCATATTCTTTATTATCCATTGCTCTTCTTATTCATTCTCAACACCTCCCTTATTTCATGTTGTTTTACACCAAGCGTACAATTCAACAGCTAGTAGCAACCACCTCTCTTTGTTTTCTAGCATCGCATGAGGACATGCTAATTTTTCAGAGAGGGGAGGAATTGCTACGCATGATGGATGTTTTCTATTTTCTTCCTTATTTAAGGCATACAATTTCATTTTTACACAGTGCAGAAATTGATTTCCATATTATGCACTCAATTCTTGTGACCTCTAGGAAACACAGACATACTATTAAAATACACATACCTAGATAAATTCAAGATAAATTGGTTCATAAAATTTCGGAACTCATGCACTCTCACCTACAGCCATTTTGTTTATATCTCATGATCCGTGCATCAAAACGATTTGATTTTTGGATCATAGAGACATTCATGTATTGTAAATTCACTTGCAACATTTCAACAAAATCTGGTTTGTAGTTTTGAGAAAATGCTTAATGAAGTTTGTTGTTATCTATATCATATTTTGCTGCAACTTCATACATATAGTTGAATTTCAATGTAAAAATTGTTATGCCTTCATCAAGATTGTTCAGATTGAATATTCATTAATTAAAGAAGCATTCATTTGTTTTCAAATTTTTATCGCTTGGTTAACACATGGGTTTTTGTCTTTGGGTTGCATGAGGACATGTAATATATTTAGTTTTCGTTGCATGAGGACATGCAACATATTAAGTTTGGGGGTGTGTTGGGCCATGAATACGACCACTTTGTAACACTTATTTCATCTATTTTTACTCTTCTCTATTACATCATCTATTATAATTTATCATTTAAATCCATTTTATAAATGATTTATGCTCTCATGGATGAATATTATTTATTCTCCTTTATTTCTAATAAATTGATTATTATGCATTATTTTATCAATGATAGTTCTAATAAGTTGGTTATAACATTATTTACCATTCTTAGCCTCCAAAGTAACTTCCAGATTGAAGATTTGATTTTTAAATCTGCCAACTCAGAAATTCGTTGGTTTAAGGAGTGACAGTTTTGCGGTTGTGATTCTGAGCAAATGAAAACGAATTTGAGAAATCCGGAACATGGGTTTTGTCCAGAATGGGCCCAATTAACTTTTTTAAAGAACGGTTTGCCCAAATTCGGCTTGTACTAAGAGAAACGCAGGGTTCTTTGAGCACGCGTTTCTCTGATTTGCAGTTGCGGTCGTCCTCCAAATCTCAGCTGTAAAGCCAAATTCGCCTTGTTCTTGGTGATCAAATGGTTAGAGCCAAACCAATTTTGTAATAGGAATTATGTTGTACTTATCCTTATTGTAACTTCTCTCTGATCTCTCTCTATTTAAATGAAAACAAAGATCAGAGATAAAGATGACTTGAGAGAGACGTGATGATGGATTTGGGGAATGAGAAATGATGGACAACGATGGTGGATTATTCATGCTGTAATTCTTAAGCTTTTGTTGTTGTAATGATTCCATAATTGGCTGATTAATAAATAATTTGGGCGTTGCTGTTCACTCTTTTCCTTCTGAAGTAATCCAGCAGCGTCCACTGGTGGCTAAGGGCCCAGCCTCTGGTGGAGTACGCTGCTGCTATTGCGTGTTATATTTTTACAATTGCTTTTGTATCATTATACGATGATTTGTGTGTGGATTGTTTACCTTTATTATGTAGCAATCTGATACATTCTTTATATGATACGCTATGCTCTGTTATGATCAATGAATGAATGATTTCTCCATGTAAGAACTCTGCATTGTATAATTGAATTCACACAAGGTCGAATTGTATCTTTATTCAGCCATTTCTGTAACAGAGTGTTGGTATGAATGTTACTGTCATTGGATTTATGTGAAACAATATTTGTGGGATTTGAGAGTAGCGTTATTCTGTTTAGAAACATAGTTATATCATCCAATATTCTCAGATTGCTATATTAGTGTGTTGTGTATATATGATAAATGTTGTTCCATAATTCATTTGTGAATATTGTCTCATAAAGTAAAGTTCATTGAAATTGCTTTTGAAGATTGTTATTTTATTGCCGAATGTGAGTAAGTTGGTTTTGACTCGCGAGATTTAGTTCTTTTGATCGGTGTTTCATTTACTGCTATTCTATTTCCTTTTACTTTCTGTTGTCCATTTACTTGCATTTATTGCTTTGGTGTGAGAGAAGGTCCAAGGCCGTCGTGAGCCTCAGCAGACGCTACCATGCTCCCAGATCCATGGTCCATACTCTATTCCAACAATTTCTAGAGGAAAGAGTTATTGCTACTACATCCTCGATTGATGATTGTTTGAATGAATGATTTAGTTTAGAACATTTCAGTTTCTTGTTGTTCCAATTAGATTTTGTTTCAAGCATTCATTTACCTTTGGGTTTTAAGCACTATACTGCAAAACATTAATCTTGAGTAAATAGCCGCCTCAGACAGAGTACACTCTTGAAATAAAAAGTCGTCCCTGGGTTGATAATTAATGTGAAAGTAATTAAGAGTTCAAAAGACACCTTTTTATCGCTCCACAGATATGAAGCTTAAATTTTGTGAAAATAACGACCCCGTGAGTTCATAATTCTGAGCTTTAAATTTTCTATACGTGATATCAGCATTATCTAGTACCCATTTAACCATGTTCGTGTATGGATGAAATTTGGGCCTTTCATCTATCTGGTACAAGAACAAACATGATAGTTCTGTAATAAATGCCTCAGAAGACCCATGTGAGCCTACAGTAGCTATAACCTCCATCATTTTGGGATTTTCTTCCTCGAATAGACTGTACATACCTTCCTAGGTAGTAATACCGACATCTTTGTTGCAGGTGGTGTCTGTGTACAAGGGCGTCATTTCTTTATCTTCAAAAATCGGAGCTTTACCCTTCTTTCCCATGATATTCTAAACACTGCTATGTATACTTCTCTGTTCTTTGCTCCTATAGCTTACAAATGAGGTGAGGATATTGATAAGAAAAAGGTGACGAAAAAGCTTTAAATGCTGAAAACATATAAAATATACCACCTTACGTGAAATGGCTCCTCGATCAGATCAAAACCATATTTCATTAATGATTGCCAACTAACTTATTAATTAACATTAACGCGCATAACTGGGCATCGATTTATGGAAAAATCTTTTCGAACGGCGAGCCATGTAGATCTGCGATGAGGCGATTTTGCGATTTGCTTTGCAATATCGCAGATCACAATATCGCGGAATCGCAATATCATAATATCGTTATTTCATATCGTATGACAATCATCCATTAATGTGTTTTCTGTGAAATGTGATTTGCGATATGCGCCATCGCATATCGGCAGTTTGAGGTATTTCAGTTTTAAGTGATATTCAAGGGATACGATGCGATGAGGGTCTTTTGATGCGTGATTTCGCATCGCAATTTCTCAACTTTAAGATTCCACTTGTAGGAAGGCATTCATTACCCTTTTTTGCGATACGACATGTTTTAAGGAGTGATTTTATTCTAACTTATCATAAAACTTAAGTCTTTTAGATTTTTCGAGGGTATTCTCTTAAGTTTATGATAGAAAGTTTTATTGAAAAAAGGAAATACAAGCACTAATTAATTTTTTAAAATTTTTAAATAAGGGTCCCCACTTATTTAGTATTAGTGATAAAACTAAATAATAAGGGGGGTTGTTGCTGGCCACAACACCATTACAGTTCATTATCGATAACAGGAGCCAAAAGAACCTCATTTCAATGGAGGTCGTGAAGTAACTAGGCCTGTCAATGATAGCACATTCATAGTCATACACCATCGAGTGTTTCACCAAGGATGAGATATCCACGTTAGCCAATAGTGTTGGCTTCCTTACAACATCAAGCCCTTCATGGATGAGGTATTGTGTGATGTTTCTCCTCTTGAAGTTTGTGATGTATTATTAGGACAACCATACTTGTGGAAGAGAAATGCCGTATATGAGTCTAGACCTCACTCTATGAATATTACTTTGGGAAATAAGTTGTACAGGATACCAGAGGTAGCCCCGCCTACTACCATCTCTTTCATCACTACAAAGTAATGTAGTAAGATCATTTCCTAGACTAGGAAATTTGTTTTCCTTATGATTCGCCCTCAGCGAAAGAAGAGGGTTGTGGCCACAACTTCTAGGCAGGGCTCCTGTGCACAAAAATAGCAGATGGACAAGGTCATGGAGGAGTAAAGGGAAATTTTCTCCTCGACTACAGGGGTATCTCTGCACTATCAGGTCAAGCACTCCATCGATTTGACCTCGGGAATGCCACTACCTAATGGACTGATATATCGATGCTATATTCTAGAGAATGGTGAGATCAAGAGGAAGATTTAGTAGTTGTTAAAGAAAGGGCACATTAAGCCAAGCTCATCACCCTGTGGGATCTTGATTGTATTGGTACAAAAGAAGGAGAGGACCTGGAGACTCTGCGTTGACTATCAGGAACTAAACAAGATCATTGTCTGCAATAGGTACCCAATCCCATGGATTGATGGCCTTCTGGACTACCTCAAGGGTGCCAAATATTTCAACAATATTGAATTGAAGTTTGGTTATCACTAGGTGCCTATCGAACCCTCTGATGTGTGGAATATTGCCTTCAAATGCAAGGAGGGCCTTTTCGAATGGTTGGTTGTGCCTTTCAGATTGAAAAATTCCCCCGCAATCTTCATGAGATTGATGGATGACATCTTCCGGCCCTTCACTAATGCATTCATGGTGGTGTATTTAAATGACATCTTGATCTTCAACCAAAGTTGGGAAGAGCACATCCACCATATTTGAGAGTTCCTTCAAACCTTGCGACAACATAAGTTATGTGCCAATTTGAAGAAATGTACTTTTGGCATGACTCAGGTTCCATATTTGGGGTGCATCATTGATGAGAAGGGTGTGCATGTGGAACCAACCAAGATACAAGTCATTCGGGATTGGCCAACCCCAACCACTCTTACATAGCTTCGCAACTTTCTGGGTCTTGCCAATCTCTCTCGCGGGTTTGTGTTAGGGTTAATGCATATCACTTCACCTTTAAGTCAAGTGACCAAGGGTGGAGCAAAAGAAAATATTTTTGGTCCGAAGGTGTTTGCCGAGTTGAAGCATTGCCACTGCTTTGCACTAGTGTCGACATTAACAGACTTGCATTAACCATTTGAGATTGAGATAGACACCTTTGACTATGCTATTTGTACAATTCTTACTCAACAGGGGAATCTAGTGACTTACCATTGTGAGACACTTTCAGACACAATTCGAAAGTATCCCACTTACGACAAAGAAGTGTATTCCATTGTCAAGGCATGCCATCAATGGAAGCATTACATTATGGGGAAGGAAATGGTCATCCACATAGACCATCGACCCCTGCAGTTCATACATACACAAGGGAAGTTGCAGAATGATTGCCATTAGAAATGGTCCACCTACCTGCAACATTTTGATTTGAACATTAAGTACAAGAAGGGAAACACTAATAATGTTGCAGACTGCCTCAACCAACAACTAGTCATGGTGTTGATCACTATGCTCAACTCCTGTGGGCATGAGACTTCAAGGTGGCTACATCTTTACCAGGGCGATCCAGAATTCAGAAGCACATACTAGACACTCCTTGAAGGGAAGCAAGTTCCAAATTTTCAACTTCAGGATCCACTGTTATGCTACCTGGGATTCATCTGTGTTCCTTCAAGCAAGTGTGCCAAGATGATTTGGGAGGCATACTACAATTGGGTTGCTGGGAATTTCATAGTAGATAAAATAGTGGTGATATTGCATAAACATTTTTATTGGCCAAAATTTCGTCAGGATGTTGGGAAGTACATTAGATCCTGCACTGCCTAGGCCATTTCCAAACAAACCATCAAGAAGCAAGGCATATATACTATTCTACCTACTCCTAGTCGACCTTGGGAATCTATCTCCATGGATTACATGTCAGGCCTTCCTTCTACTAAGCAAAACATCGACTGTGTTTTCGTGGTTGTCGATAGATTCTCTAAGATGGCCATCATGGTGGCCTACAAGAAGAGTATCACAACAGAGGCCATTGCTAAGCACTTCTTTGAGTGAGTGTGGGCACACTTTGGGATCTCGTAGTCCATTGTCTCAGATTAGGACAACAAATTATTGAGTGCATTTTGGTCAAGTCTCTGGTCAATGTTGGTTACAAAACTTACCAAGTACACAACTTTCCATTCCCAAGTGATGGAAAAACAAAGGTTTTCAACAAGATGATCATACACATTCTGCATGTGTACAACTCCAAGCATCCACGTACATGGGATGAAATCCTCCCCTATGTTCAACACAGCTACAACCTAGCTCTCCACAGCTTAACAGGCCACAACCCCTTTTAGGTAGGGCTGAGATTTTAGTCATTATGTCCCATTGATGTGGCCATACCATTTATAGCAAATCAGGTAGATTTATCTCACATTTAGTCTGAAGTCGACAGGGTTAACAAATTCATTGAGCACATTCAACATATCCACAAGTAGGTCCATGATATATTGGACAAATCCAATGCTAAGTACGAGCAACGCCATGCTCAACATCGAGTGTCGCACAAGTTCCAGGTGGGTGACAAAGTTTGCTACATTTGTAGAAGGAGTGCCTTGCTGGACCACACCGCAAGCTTCACCCGCTCTGATATGGTTCATACACCATCACTAAGGTTGTTTGTGACAATGCCTTCGAGCTCAACATCCCAATGTTTCTTGGTCTGCACCTAGTGTTCAATGTAGACTGCCTTCGACCATACTTTCAACCATTGTTGGACACATCTAACATTGCAAAAGACCTCACACCAATAGATCTCAACCCGGAATGCATGGAACAAGCCACAACTGATCAGATCATGTACATGTAGATCAAGAACACTTTCCAATAGAGGATCCATATATATCGAGTTGTCAAAGCAGGTAAACTCCTTCACTAGGGAAAGTGGTTAACCAGGGACCGAGTTCAACAAAAATTTTGTCACCTCATGGAGGATATGCATGCAATGGGGACCATTGCTTCCTAAGGGGGGACATCTGATCTAAGTGGATATTGGTGGCCACCCACATATTCCAGCTAGACCTCCAGTCAGTTTCATCTATTTCCTTGTTTATTTCAGCGTTTACTATTTTTAGCACTTTTTTCAGGTCATGAACTTTTAGAGAAGTTTTGACCCCCTAAACAATGTTTTTTTTAGGTCTGCTACTAGCCAACATGGGGCCTACCACAAATTCTATAGTACTCAAAGAGGCTTTTCCAACAAGGTATCATACGCACCAAACAAAGATAATATGACCAAGTTATGACCCTGGGAAGTTGGATGCCCAAGTAATCCCAATGATGCCCACAAACTCTTGACGTTACATCTCCTGGGGTTAGGGTTTTGGTTGTTTAGGGTTTATCTTGTTGTTTAGTAATAAATAGGCCCTTGAGCCTCATTGTAACACAGTTTAGAGGCATGTATCCACCACATCTCTTCTGAGAGATAAGCTACCATCACTCAAGCTAGTTTATTTCCATTCTGTTTGTAAGCATATTTCAGTATTTTGATATTAATGAAATGAAGTGTTATTTCTATTGCATCTGTGTATTTATGGTTATATCTGTAATTTGTTGCATTCCTGTTTAAGTTTGGATCAAAATAACCGTCATATTTTGGCCCCATTTGTACTAGTGTATATCCCTAACCACTACAGTACCTGTAAGCCCAAAGTAAGCTACAATAAACTAGGCATTATAAGTGGATGAGTTTTCTACAATAGTTTCATTTAGTGATTAAGTATGAGAAGGGTAGCACAAACAAGTTGGATGAAATAATTTCAATTCCACCGACATCAAAGATCACAACTTTTGGAACTCTTGTGCATATGTAACCATTCACCATAATGCACATAGAGAGGCATATTAAGAGAATGATGAATTCAAGGAGATTTTTCAGTAGTTGTAGAGTCAAAGTCATGTGAACGATTGTGTCAACACCATTCACTACTATGTCTAGGGTGGGTTACTTTATAGGATGGATACGCTTTGTGTTCCTAAAGGTGACTGATTTCAAATTGATTAGAGTGTCTTACACCTACAAGGTTGGAAGGCACTTTGGTGTAGGGAAGATAGTGGCCAACTTGCAAAGGCATGTGTATTCACCCAACATGCAAGAACAAATAGCTAGGTCCATATGCATATTCATGCTTTATTGCACTAGCAAGTCTAGTAACATGAAACAATATCTATTTCATCCCTTACCTATACCCACTTGTCCCTAGAAAGCATTTCCATGGACTTTGTGGGAGGTTTACCAACAAACAGGAAGGGACACTGACTACATGTTTGTGGTGGTCGATAGGTTTAGCAAGATGTGTGTTTTTATGCTCTATGAAAGGACCACCAATGGGTAAGAAGAAATACAATTATTTGGATAGGTCTACCCCCATACATGCACATTTACTTAGTTGTGAATGTGGAGAATTTGAAGCTCAATGAACCTTCCATGCTAGATCAAGAAGAGGAACATGTCCTACATTTTCTAGAGAATTTGGCACTATATGCTCATGTAGAGTTCATAGATGATACAATTTTGTAGAAGAGGTCCATAACTACAAGGCAGTTACAACATGATATTTGGTAGATCAGTTTGAAAGAAAACTTCTAGGCAAGGCCCATTGGTACACCTAAGAGAATGTGACTCAGAAACATTTTCCTTACCTCATTTAGTATATGATTTTGGGGACAAAAATCTTCCCAATAAGGGGTGTGATCCAAATTAGATCATTAGATTTTTTTTCATCCATACTGATGTTTTGAGAGTGGAAAGAGTGAAGGAATCAACTTGCAAGACTAGTTTTTTTAGCATGACCTAGTTTGGAAAATTAGGGTCTGAAACCTTTTAAGAGAATTTTGAGGCATAAAATGATGTTTTTTGGTGGTAAATTGATTTGAATTTAGTGAAATTTTTTTACCCTATTCCACACACAAAGAGATTTCTAATAATGCATGAATAACCTCAATCTAACTCCGTATGCAAAAGTTATGCCACTTTGAAGTTGACCTTCCTATTTTCACCACATAATTTGAGAGGTTGCCGTGTCATGCCCATAATTCATGGAAAAGGGGTTATTCACGTGATTATAATGAAGGATGCTCTACAAGAGTCCATATTATAACTCTTTTCAAGGGTTGAGGTTTTCAAACCTAATCATTAGTAGGCTATTGGGTTGTGTTATAACTGGGCCACTGGGAGGAAAACGGGTTCCATTCTTTTTTAGTCCATTTGTTCCATAGAAAAGTAGAGTATCTGAGAAGGATAAGGAGAGAGCAAACAAAGAGGATTTGTGCACTTTAGTAGCCCATGGGCCACGTGCCTTACTTCTATGTACTTGCAACTATTTTCTAGTCATAGAAAGAGGCTAGAGCAACCACACCTTCCAGCTGGGTTTTCTCTTGAAAGGGTTTCCCAAGGTCTATTTTGTGTCAAATGTGGTTCATGATCTTTTATTTCTATGTTCTTAATTTTTCATAAATTTTAATTTGCATGCATAAACGATAAACAATAATCTAAAGATCCATAAATCTTATGAGTAATAAACCCTAATTGTGTATATTTTTGGACTTTTAATTATAGATTTATCAGATCTATTGCGATGAATTTTCTAGTGGAATATCCATGGTAGTTTATGAATCAAATTAGAACTAGAATTTATGAACTAAAATAAAAGGTAAATAAAAATTAAATGGTCTAGAAAGTAAACACGATATCAAACCTAACAAAGAGGAAATGAATAAGCTTATAGAGTTAGACCATGAACACAACAAAAGAAACTTGAATCTCATAATTTTTGGCTTGAAAGAGGAGAAAAAGAGAGGACACACTATCTCTTGTCAAGTAAGAAATACATTGTAAACTATCAATTGAAACTACTAGTCTCATAGAAGCAAAGAGATTGAGAAAAATAATTGAGAATAAGAATTAGTCAATTCATGTTAAGATAAGCTTTAACACCCATATATATGACATACTTAGTAAAAATCCAAGTCCCAAACAGTTAATAATATTTTGAATGAATATCTAATTCTAGAATATCATGTTAAATTTAGGAAGAAAATTCAAAAAATAAAAGAAATTAAGAAGGAAGGAAAATAGAATATAATTAGAAACATAATTTCTAAGTTATTATTAGGGATTAGACATAAGAAAATACAGTTAAAATTGGAATTTAGGACATTGTGTAACCACTCTTGGAACTATTGTGGCTTTCCATGGAGCATAGGTCCCATGTCATGATGTTGGATCATGAGAAAAATTGATATTATAGTGCTTATTGAAGCTTGGGAGCATGAAGAAGTCTAGGTCCCTAACATGGGAGGTTTTGTATTGTGGTCGATATATAACAATAGGTCTTACCACATATGGTTGGAGGATAATCTTATGAGGTAAAGAGGAACATTTTCCCTCATATTAGGCTTCCTATTAAAGACTATTTCAATTAGTACATGTGCGATGGATATTTCACATATTAATGCCAAAAATATTTTCATAGTGATATGTTATTTTTCACCTATTAATTCTGCTTATAAGAAAAATGATCTAGATAATAATTTCCCTTATAATGAATTATAACAAGATATTGAAAAATTGAGAAATGAAGGCAATATTCTCTTGCTTGTAGACTTTAATACTAGAATAAGAATTAATAAAGGTATTACTTTAAGCATTGATTCCAATCTTGTCCTATATGACTAGATGAGGACTTTGGCTTAATTAGTAGATACAAAGGAAACTTTAAAGACTTGGTTGAGAAAATGTTTAGGTCTTAGCCAATCATGCTCTGTAGTTCTCAAGATATGATAATATATAGTAGTTTAAAAAAGTGCCCAAAATCATTTAGGATAACTTGCATCCATGGGCTTGCCAGTAGTATTGTAGGGAATATGCTAGATCTGATATCACCAAATGCAACAAATGGTAGATATTGACATCGTAAATGACCATGAGCGATTCAAATCATGAAATTTAACCCCAACTCTAAACTTTGTCTCACACAAAACCCCATATAAGAGAATTATGATCACCAAAAGTATTTAATCTTCGAAAAATGAACATTAATCTTTTCTAAAGGATTTAAATAATGAATTAGGTATCCTATCAACTAAGAACAATATTGAAGATTTCTATCATGATTTTATGATAACCCTCTCCACTTTCATCAATAAGTCCTCTATGAAGGTGTTGAGTAAAAACAAAATAGAATGAGGTGTAGGAATGTTAGAAAATCCACTAGGGATGCCTCTAAAGTGTCCATAAAATTTGACAAGATAAATTGGTACAAAGGCCAAATAAATAGATGAAATTATATAGCAATATACACTCTTACACCTCTCTAAGCTAGATCATAGGAAATTCTAAAGAAAAATTCTAATTTGTAAAATTAAAGAAAACAATATGATTACTTTGAGGGATTGGAATTCCTACCTCAGATTTTTAATGAATAAACTAATGTTGTAAACAACATTTAAACGGTTTCTACAAAGGACTACTTTTCTTCTTTAGAATACATAGAGTTTGGGGTTTAGCAGCTCACAAACGGGAAAGCTAAAGACATAGAAATATGTATTATTAGATTCCTATGGGCTTGTGATTTGATAGGTGTTTTTCGAAGTAAGCTCCATATTAGACATTTTGATAGGTAAATGTTTAGAATCTATTAACTGGATTTACCATTAGGACATAAAAGTCAAGGAGAAAAAGGAAGGAGAGTTAGAAATGCAAGATAGAGAAGGAATAGAGAAGAGAAGAGAAGTGAAAGAGAAGCGATGGTTCAATAACTTCACAAGAAAAAAACCAAATGGCTAAAACCTTGAATTATTAGGTGAAGGAAAAATTTAGGTGAAGGAAAAATAAAAGAAAGTTAAATTATTAGAGGAAGGAAAAATAAAAGAGAGTTAATGTAATTTTTTTTTATTAAAATAATTGATTATTGTAATAAGTAAAAGTTAATAAATTAATTCCTTAACATATCACTTCCGGTTATGGCAATCAAATTCAAACATATCACTTACGCTTACGTCCTGCATGGAGGAAGTCATATGTCCATACAAATATATCCAATTGGAAACGGAGGAAGTCCCATGTCCCGATGATAACGGAGATTTCTATTTCTATTTCTATGGTGTTGTCTTTTTCCCGCGCTCACCACAAACGACTTCATAATGAGTTATAATCGATTATTGAAAGGACAACCAAGTTCTGGAACGCCCGTCTGTCGTCTTTTATGAACTATTGTGCCGTCATAACCACGCCAAAGCGCGGGTCTTTCTGGAAATAGGATTTTCCAGGACCGTGGGCCGTGACCCATCTGTCGTCTTTTTATCGATTGTTGCGCCGTGATAACCACGCGAAAGCGCAGGTCTCTCTGTAACGTCCGTGACCCGTCTGTCGTCTTTTCATCAATTATTGATCCGTCATAACCACGCCAAAGCGCAAGTCTTTCTGGAACGCCCGTGGGCCGTGACCCATAAGTTTGTTGAATTTGATTTCTTTGTTTCTTTGGAGCAATGGAGACTAAATTGATATGCAGTCACAGAATTTGAAGAAAAAGTATGGTCCTTGCAGTCTCAAGTCTTTGATGACTTCTTTATCCACCACCATTATTATTTGTGTCCCCTTCAACACGGAGGTTTCGCTTTCCTTTTTCTTTTTCCATATATTATGGGTTTCTTCAGTAAATTTGTTGAATTTTCTTTCTTCACTTTCAATGGAACGCATTTACTCATTCAAGCCTGGAATTTAACGTTCTACAGAACGGTTTTTTCAATCGGAAATTTTCCGAACGTTTTCTAGCGTGCACCATACGGATAGTGTATTTTCGTGCGTTATTGCCTCACCACGGCCCACTTGATGTTGGTTTAATAAATCATACGGAAAAATGCACAACCTATTGCAATTCAATTGCCATTACTAACCATTTTTCATAAGTCAATTGAATTTGATTTCTTGTTTCTTCTCAATTATTGCTCCACAACTATCACGACAATGGAGCAATGGCGACTGAATTGATATGCAGTCACAGAATTTGAAAAAAAAGCGTGGTCCTGTCGCCCATCTCAAGTCTTTGATGACTTCTTTTGTCCAGCGCCATCATTATTTATGGCCTCTTCGACACGGAGGTTTTGCTTTCCTCCTCATTTCCTAGCTCACCACTTTATATGAGTTTTGAGTTGAAATTTCTTTCTTTACATTTACACACATTTACACACATTTGTATGGTAAATGGTAATTTCTCAAGTCATCAAAAATATGGTGATTTTGGAACTCTTTTTTTAATGGTTTTTGAGCTTATTATTGTTTAAGATCATAGATGGATTATAATTTTAATGGATGTTAATCATTATCATCATCATTAATGCCAAAGATGTTGCTTAGTAAATTATGGTAATTGAATGGATTGGAGAGTGAAAGAATGAATGACTTGTATACACATTATAACTAGCTCAACTATATAAATTAAATGTTGAATGGATTGGAGAGTAAAGGAATGAATGAATAATTTAAAGATGTTATGCTCTGCAAACCCTAACCTACATTTTGCGACCTCGATCCCTTGTGACCAATGGTCAGTAAGGGGGCTCCTCCCATGCGATTGTAGTTTCTTTTTAAAGCATTGACAAAAATTCAAACTTCGTTAGGAAGGTAAAGAACATCCACGTTGTTCCACTCCCTTCCACATTTTGTCGAGCAACAATAGCCTAAACAGATTGCGTGTTGGTTAGAAAATTCACCGACAAGTGGCCATCTCCCAAATCCATTCAGCAATGGGTGGAGAGAAAATGGAGAGTGAAGATGAAAGGCAAATTGGGAATATATGCAATCGACAATGGATACTTCTCATTGCTTTTCAAGTCAAGTCAAGGGAGGACAAGGAGATCATCTTCAAAAACAAACCCTCCTTCCTTGGGACAAGGGGAATGTACTTAAACAAATGGTCAATTGATTTTGATCCCACAAAAGACATGGCCACAACTTTTCTAGTTTGGGTGAAACTGTCAAGGCTTCCTCTCTCCTACTAGGGAGATGATTGTGTCAACACAATTAGAAATGGAGTAGGGAGGTTTATATCGATAGAGCAAAACCCAAAGGTGGAGAGTTCACCTCTACCAGGATATGCATTGAGGCTGACTTAGAAAAGGGACTCTCAGTGGAAATATTTCTCACATGGGAGAATGGAAGCATTGCCAAACCCTAGACTACGAGCAACTTCCCTTCAAGTATCGAGTCCTTCATGACTATAGACAATTTACTAGGGATTGTAAGAAGGCAAATAAGGGAGAAGTATCTCAGCCCCAACAAGATGAGCAAGTGGAAAACGCAAAGGAAAAGTGGCAATAGAAGGAGACATGCCCAAAAAAGGCATCTTCCCTGCACAATGTTACTCCCTCAACCTTTGCAAACCCCTTTGGGGTGCTTCAATTGAATGGTGAAAAAACATTAGAGGACCTGAATGTTCCCCAAGAATCATTAGAGGAAGATGATACAAAATATGAAATGAAAAAAGAAGGGGAGATCCTAGAGTGGCCAAAGGAAGGGGAGAAAGGAAGCCCCATATCCTGAAGATCAAGTTACAAATCTCATCCCTATGGTCCAAGAACCCTTGAAGTCTAAAGATGATGAATCAAGCACATTGTTGTTCCAAGTTTGCGCTATGGACTTTACCACATCTCAACCAACACAGTTAGTCGATCACTGTAGAAAGATCATCAGTAGGAATACATCTCTCCCTCCAAGTGGAAATGAGGACTCGAGCAACCATGAAACAAAGAGCACTAAAAAAAGAAGATGTAGACACTCCAAAAAAGAACCAAGGGAGAAAAAGGCTAACCTCAACAAAAAATTGGCTAGTCAGCCTCAAATTTTAGACATTTTGAAAGAATCGGGATCAAAGGAAGAACGAGTTATGAGGGAGGTCGAAAATCCAGTTCTCTTACCAAAAATTGATGAAGATAATCTCTTGGAATATAAGGGAAATGGGTGACCCAAAAAATGCCCTCTATATAAAGGATCTGGTTAAATTAGAGAAGCCCTCAAATTTTTTTTTACAAGAATCAAAAGTAATATATTTTGAGCTCGTGAAAGCCTCAAAGGTATTTTGGAATGAAAGCAGTGGTGTCGTGTAAAGCTCAAGGGGAGCCTCGGGAGGCCTAGGCATCTTCTAGGACAATGTTGTCTTCTCCATGATAGAATCTTAGTCAACTACGTACTAGGTAGTAGTATATATGGAAAATAAAGGAATCAGGGATAGAATTAAATTGTTGAACATCTATTCCCTCGTAACTTACAATGAGAAAAATCAATTCTGGGATAATCTCATCTCCCTAAATGAAACATTATGGCATCAAAAATGCATAGTAGGTAGTGATTCTAACACAACTTTGTTTGCATCTAAAAAAAGGGAGGCTCACTTGTTAGCGATACTTTCAGAGAGCGAATGGAGGATCTTATGGAAGTCTAAGATCTTTTAGACTTCATACCGACAAAAGGAAAATATACTTGGTCAAATAGAAGATGTGGGGCAACGAATATCGTTGTGAGGTTAGATAAGTTTTTAATACATAGCTCTTGGGTTTTATCAGGTTGGGATGCCTCCTTCTCCTTTATGCCTCAAGGAAAATCCAATGTTTGACAAATTAAACTCATAATGGAAGTGGGAGAGGACCTAGAACCAATTCCTTTTAGATTCACCCCAAGATGGTTGTGAGAAGAAGGTGTAATGGATTGTTGGGAATAAAAAACTGTCATTATACCAAAACCTACAAGTATTATTCAACGATCATATCTCTAGAGATAAGGATCCATGAGAGGCAGTTAGTCCATGTCGGGAAACCCATGAGGAGTGTTGGTTTATCCAATGTCCAACAATCCCCCCCCTAATGTGAGCTAGGTGTGTATCGAGCTCATGACCTATCCTCTGATACCACTATGATCCTCCCCTTTATTTTTCTTGAGAATCATTTATTCTTATTTCTGCTTACCTCCCCCTTTGACATTAGTGGAAAAAGGGTTTGTTTGTAATGAAACTCAAATTAATTAAGATTGTCTAAAACATCGTTTTATTTGTTTCTCCTCCTCAATTCTACTTCACATCAGCTCTTCTATGTGCTAGGTAATTAATGAAGAACACCTCAATCAATTCTCACACATTCTCTAACTCTCTAACCATTAAGCCTTGCAACCTCACACATTTTTATAAACATGATTTGATGGTTGTTAGTATTTTGCATGAGAAATAACACTCTCTCCCAGCTTGCAAATAACATCGACAATATATCAATAAAATTTGTAGTTGCCAATATGAAGAGAATAATGTTGAATGAATCAATTGGGGTGGTGCAGCGGAAGCCTGCTGGGCCCATAATCC